>VZZY01001682.1:0-19092 GCA_013400335.1 Eurystomus gularis
TTCTGTGATTCTGTGAAGACATGTTCAGCATAAGGCAATTTACTGATAATTGTAATTAATTTACATTAAAATAGATTAAATAATTTATTTCAAAAAATCTATGATCAATTATCTTTAATTCATATCCACTTATGGTAAAATAGTCAAGCTAATCACAGAAATAATTTGAAGTAGCTATTTTCAGAAACCAGTAATTAGGCACTTTTAAAATGAGTTTTGGATGTGATTTTAATATAAAATCAGCTATATTCTTCACTGATAATCTTAGCATTAAGAAGAGTGTTATTCAGTCTCTATTCTTGAAAGACTTTACAATTGCAATGATAAATTATGAAGAGCAAGGTAGACAAATAAATACTCATCCAACTGGCCAGCAGTGATTGACTTTCCAAGGGAGGACTCTTTCCAAAAGGAGCTCTTTCATCCCTTTTGTAGATGACCTACACAGATGTCCTACCTGGGTGTGGACTCATGGGTGTGTGAATCCACATGCAGCTCCACCAATTTCAAGGCGCTGAGCCTTTCAGGTGGCCTGTGCAATTAAACTTCAGGGTTCCTAGGGAAACTATTACAGAGAAGAAAGAAGTTATAGGAGATTTGTAACCTGATCCCAAGCTAATAGCACTTGGTGGTCCCAAAGCATGATTTGGAGAAGTGTAGTACCTCGCCCTCCATGGGTCTGGCAGGGTGCTGTGCCCACCTCCTGCAAATCCCAGTTCTCCTCCCACCCAGCTGCTTACAGCCCCAGCTGTAGGCAGGATGAGTAGCAGTAAAACCCTGCCAGCTCTTCTGGAAAGGGAAGTGGCTTGACAACAAGGTGGTCTTCCCAGAAGAGATGCAGGCACTCAGCTGTTGCAGGGCCACAGGCTTTGGGAGAGCAGTCTGCCATCAGTGCACGTGATCTGTATAGCACATGTGAGAAATGTCATGGGCAAGGGGAGGCTGCAGCAAGAGGTGTTCATCTAACTCACCATCTGCTGCAGAGATCCAGCTGCAGGCTGGCTGAACTCTCTTGTGAGGGGTGTCTATAGCTACCCAAGCTAAAATACATTTTACAGCCCAACAACAACTTTTCTGTTGCTAAATAAATATAAATTTACAGAAAACCCAAATCAGCTCCTTACACACACTTTTTTTCAGACTTAAAAGATAGTAGCATGTATAAAGATGGTGTCATAAAAATAAAAATTCAGTGGAATAAGGATAGTACAAATATTTCAGTAAAGGTGCAGAAAAATTTCAGTTTTGAATAATGCCACCTAACTACTTCTTTGCCTCCTTGAACTGCTAGCCTCCTCCTCTTAGAAAGGACAATATAAGAAATATCTAACGATTTATTGTGAATGAATGATACAGCACCATTGCCTGCTATGATTTCTCAGGATGGAGAGGATAAGCTGCCCTATTATCATTGTGGTGCCTAGCACTAACAATGAGCCACGAAGTTAACATTTAGGGGATTGCTTACAGCACTGAACTTCCTGCCTTTACAGAAGGCTGAAAGACCGGGTTTTTTCTCAACTGAATACACACAGATGGTTTTAGGCTGTGAAAAAGAAACCCCTACATTTTGTCAGAAAAATGAGCAAGAAGGTAGATTATTTCTGCCAAATCATGCATAAAACGGTAATCCTTCTGTTTTTTAACTATTAAATTAATTCCATATAAATCAAGCTAATTGGGAGAAACAGGATTACACATATCATAGCAGATTTCCTGTTTTCTTGTTAGGTAAATACAGGCTCTTCAATATTTTTTTCTGTTTGTTTAAAACAAAATAAAAATCATTACTTATATATTATTTGGTGGATTTTTTCAATAAAATAAATATTTGTGTTAATAAATACTTCCATAAATAAATATTTGTGTTCAAAAATACAACCTTTCCTTTCCACCATGTGACATTTTTTTCTTGCTTACAACTATTGTCGCCATGCAGCAGAATCACACACCTTTAATTTTTCATCTATAAACATGTCCTAAAAGGCAGTATTTGGAAATGCTGCAACACAAACACCTCTCATAGGCAAAGCTGAAGAACTCTGAATCCTTTACCTGATGTCAGTATTAGGAAGTTTCCATGCTTTTTTATTCCTTATGGTGCTTTTCCAAACTTATGAGAAATCATTTTAGAGCCAAACTGCACTGAATAATCCTGAACTAAAGAAAGAAGAGATGAAAGCTGTGATTTACTCAGCATCTTCATCTTCCACCACATTCAATGAGAGCAAAGTGATTGAGGAATCTCAAAAATTTCAATTTCCTAAAGAAGAGCAATGTTATGTCCTATTTAATTTCTCCTGAGAAAGCATGGATATAACACAACATGTCCCTGATTAATTAATTTCCTATTTCACACCAATTCATCTGATGGCAGCCTCATATTTTTAATAACCCTCTGACTGGTAGTTCTTCTGACCTGGGATGAAAGCACAGCCACGCTGTAGTAAATAGCAATACTCTCCCAATGTGTAACACAGCATCCTGACCCAGAGACCATTTCCTCCTGACCCACCCTGCAGATGATTGAACGTGTGTTGTGCCGGTTCAGCCATCATCATTTTATGCTGCCGTCAGTTGCCTGATCACACAGGCCAACACTAAACTCAGCAACAACCCCTTGGAAGTCTTCTTTCAAACAAACCTGCCATCAGTTCCTGTGGGCCCAGCTCCTCCACTGCCCACTGTGGTGCCAGCATCACCTGCTTGACACAGCAGACGGAGATGGCTCCCTCAGTGGCCCTTCACATGGAAGAACACCACTGAGAGAGCTCAGCAAGATGCAACCAGCCCCAACAGGAAGCTCCTCTGACTGATCAGCTTCTGGTTAATATACTCCTGGCCTTGCCCACTACCCCAACCACGACCACCTGTGTGAAGGCAGAGCCACAGAGCCACAGGTGGGTGAGGTTCTGCCTCTGGAACATGAGGCCAATAGGAAAACCAAAACATTCTGCTAGGTTGTGACTCATTCACAGGTCAACTCCAACTTGGGACCCACAGCTTGGGACCCAGCACTTCAACGTGACGCAACTGCCACTTGTCGGATGGGACAGAGTAGACCGAACCCTAAGGGCTATCTGGTTCAAGGGGAATTTCACTTGTTTCTGGTTTTGGGGGGTTGTCACCTATGTGAACCACAACTGGTAAGTTCCTCAGCCTCCCAGGAGTCAGGTATTTCAGGGATGCTGCCTTTAAGATCTGTGAAATAAAATGTGTCTGAAACAACATGGTTTGAGATGCCACCATGATGCCCTTGGTGCTGGTGGACAGAGCTGAGCCAAAAACTGGGGCACAAAGCCACCCCAGGTGCACACCAGGGGCTCTTCCCTTCAAGGACTGCAAAGCTTCCCAGGACTGGGCAGTGTCCAGACGTGCATCTCTGGAGTCGCCTGCCAGGGCATGGGTTTACCTTGGGCACTTTGAAAATTTATCAAACACACAAAACCCTGCAGACAATGCTCCAGGTTGAAAGAATCAGCACTGCAGGTGCTCCAGCAAACACCGAGATAGCTCTAGATAAGGAATTAGACTGCTGCAGCAATGTAAAGTACATCGTGTTTTTGAAACCAAGGTAATGAGACAAGGAGAGATTACAGCTACAAATATTTCAATTACATGCTAGGATAGGGAAGAAAACTTTCTTGAACTCTCATTATTTTAACAGAGAGATGAAACAGAAACAATTCCAACTTCAGATTTGCTCTTTCTATGGTATTAAAAAATGAGTGTAAGTTAGTGAAATAAATTCTAAAATACTTTTTGCTAGGAACCTTTTTATTCTATATTTTTTTTTCTACAGCCACCTAATTTTAGAAAAGATATTAAATGAGGGGGGCGGGGAGGTGGGACAGGGATCTGAATAAAATGAAGAATGTTAATGAACACTTACATTCTAGTATTTACCTGAAAAGGCCTGACTTATGTTGCTAAAAATTAAAATTCGTAGGCATTTTGGCTTCTGATGAAAAGATTGTTTTGCATGGATCTATCAGCTCTGAAAACAAAGACAAAAGGAATACCCCCAAAAATTAAGCAATGATGAGGCTATGACACATGTGGACATCTGCAGCTGCATTTTGGGAAAGCATTTTCCAGATGAGAGCCAAAACTACCTTTCCTGTCCTCAGTGGAGTCACTAGTTCTGTTAGGAAGAAAGGAATAAAATCAATAGAACTTACTTAATTCCACAGTGGTATATCTTCATAACTCTGCCGTGTTCAAAACATCATCTTTCTCAGGGAGGCAGGGTCCATATTCAGCTTAGCCCTGAGGGAACTACAACAATGCTTCTTTCTCTGTATGTATTATTTCCTCAAATCATAGCTATGTTTTCCCCCGTTCCCTCAGAAGTAAGAATCCAGAAACTATTGGAGCCTCTTGTAAAACAACAGAAATCTGTTGTTCGTTACTGACCAGCAGGACACATCATGCAGCATAGTTGGTGTGGCTGTTGTTGAAATCTGTAATTCCTGCTTGCCTTCTATTAAATTCATACAAGGCTGAAGAAAATATTGAGTAAAAAGGTCTCAGTCCAGATAAATTTTTCTCATTTTTAAATATCACAAACAGCCCAAAACTTGACCAAACTCTCTGAAATGTCCACAGACTGACCTGGTACTGTGTGTGGCCTCATGTTAAAGCTCAGGGAAAGCATTGTGCTGCTGAAAATTTTAGTAAATTAAGACCTCAGATAGCCCAGCAAATTGAAATTAACACCATAGCTATCCTGTCAGCTAAGCAAAGTCGGCTAGGTCAGCTAAGACTTTGCTGTAAAATAACCCCATGCCATTAGTTTTCAGGCTGATTGAGGTGTGGGGGCAGGAGAGGATGACACAGATGATGGTGCCCAGGGATGGAGGGGCGTGATAGGGCAGGACTGCCCTTAGTAGCACATCAGCACAATGGTGTGGCCTCAACCTGAGCTCAGGCATCTTCGTGTTGAAATGTACCCAGAGGGCACCACTCTGAAGGGCAAAATCAGTTAAAGCTTCCAGACCTCTGCCTTTGGCATTGCAACCCTCTTGCAGTCCTTGGAGAGTTGCAACTCCCATCAGCATCCCTGAGCTCCCGCAGATACAGGGCTGAGTGTTTTTACACTGCGCACATGACTTTTTTTACATTCACAGAGCAAGATCAACACGAAGTTTTACTGGCTTTCTTTTTTCTTTTGCAATGGTAAGGAAAGGGATCATTATCAAAGGGGATGAGGGCCATTAAAAACTCAATATTCTGTTACAGTGGTTGGTTTATGGCCTCATTTTGCAGCAGCTTCCTTTATCAGGTGTGCAGCTTCATTGCCTGTCCCATAGCCCATATACTTGTTATCTGCAGGACACTGTGCTCCTGTTTCCAGAAAAGCTAATACCTGGCACAGAAACTGCTCTGGAGTGAACATTACAAAGAAGACCTGATTCTCCAATCTGTTAGCCAGTTTTGGCACTCTGTCTGCACAGATTTCTGTGAAGATAGACAGAAAAAACCTGTGGGTTGGACATCAGGTCTTGCATTGCCGATAGCTTTTACTGAAAAACTAGAGTGTTTTATAAAGTACTACTGCATGAAAATAGCTGTGCTTCATTTTCTGTTAATTGCCTGCCCTTTTTTCTGTTAATTGCCTTCCCTTAGGCAAACCGAACCAAAATTTTGTAGTACCCCTTAGATGATGAAAGATTCTCTATCTCACATCTTGAAGACAGGAAGAGCAAAACAGTAATGCTTGGAAAATGCCCTGCAGTTTCCTCCACAACATGGCAAAAGCTCACACATTTGAAAACTGTAAACATATTCCAACTCACATTTATTCACATTACTGCTTTCACATTGATGTGGTGCAAGATACTGCTCATTTCAAATGAGGACATTGACATGCCGCAGTAAACCCTATATAATGAATTAATACTGTACTCAGAACATTAACAAATACTTTAAAACTCCATAAATTACTTACACTGAACTCCTCTATAAAAGTATTTACCTTATTGAAATGGATTTATTTTGGTGTCAAAATATATTAGACCATGAACTGGTGAATGCAACTGTACTGACAAATTTTGTGCACCTGATATGGTCTTTGTCACTGCTGTAAATCTTCGTAAGTTCAGGATTAAGCAGAAAGTGATGAAGAACGTGCAGAGCCAAACTAAATTTGATCTTAAAATGCTCACTTTGCTCTCAATAAAAGCAGCAGGTCTTTAAGTGACACAGTGCTTCCAAGGCCTGTCCTATGGGTTGGTGCTCAATGACCTGCTGCTCTGGCGATGAAATGTTAGATGCTTCACCCTCAGCCCAGGATGAAATGCTGGATGCTTCAAGCTTCACTGAGTTCTCTGAAAACCTCAGACTTCCTCGCACACATGTGTGCATGTGTGTCTGCATGTGTGTGTTACTCATCATCCCCATGGAGCAAAACTGCGCTAGAGCAGCTGCACTAGGTAAGTGATGTGGCAGTCCCTGACTGGGCCCCTTAGACATAACCTTCATGGCAGATATGGTTGCCGTTAATCAGGCTGAAGGTGGCCAGGGAATGGTTGGTGCTCTTGAGGGAGGTCATTCGCGTGGTGCTCCTGGCCATGCTCTGGGACCGGATGAGGAGACGAGCTCTGCAGCAGAACAGTTGGTTGTTGAACTGTTTCCGAAAGCTCTTGCTGAGCAAGTAGAGAGCAAATGGGTTGACACAAGAGTTAGTGAATGCCAAGATCCGAGCGCAGATGCTGGAAATGAAATGCAGCACAGAGGTGTCCACCTCTGAGTAGTGGTAGGACCGGTATAAATAGATGATGTGGGTGGGAAGCCAGCAGAATGCAAAGAGGCACACAAAGACCAGTACTGTCCTAGCCAGGCGCTTACGGGATTCAATCTGGAAGAAGAAAGAGAAATGCAGATTAGCAGCTATTCCTATCTAAGACCAGTAGCTAACCATTTTTCCCAGCGCTGCAGCTTTGGGGCTAGCACATGGCAGGCAGCACAACCAGAGCAGGGGAACCTGAACTGCAGGTGAACACAGTCAAGAATGTTTCTTGTCTCTCCTTAATCCCCTTCCCCTAAAACCAAGTAATTCTAAAAAATCTGTTACATAGGGAAGTAGTCTTTCCTTTCCTGTTTAGAGATAAAATTCCAATGACTTGTCACTTTTTAAAATCCCAGCTCAGGCAATAAAAGTGTGGACACTTGCATTATTTTTCCAACTATAATGTATACAATAATATGTAATTTATATACATTAACTTATTATTATTATTACCATTATTATTATTAGTTATGGAGTAGAGGTCTGGGATATTTCACAGACCCCAGAGGCAGGACTTTCTGCCTTGGGGCCATGTGGTATATGTACACAAAAGTGCTGCCAACAGCTCATGGCCCTTGGAGACCAAGAGCGGTGCTCAGAGGCTGAAAGAGCAGAAGAAACCAAGGAATTTAATTCTGCACTTTAAGAAACACTGAGGCAGAGGTGAGGTAGACCCTTCAGTTGAAAGGGCTGGGACCACAAGGAGGAGGCAGATGTAGGTGGTAAGTAAATGGAAGATGCACTCTCTTAGCATAATTTGAGCTTTGTCAGGGAATGATGCTTTTACAATGTCAGCTAGCAAACTGTGTAACCTTCATGCAGACAAGCCACACTTTTGTTTTACTTATGTGTACAGGCTTGGAGTCAATCCAAAGGTATTGCTCAACTGAGGGGAGATGAGGTAAACCATACCTTGTCTTTTGTCCACCAGTGCTGCACACTAAGATAACAATGCCACTGAAAAACACATCTTTCTTCCTAATGAAGACAGGAGCTATGACAGAGGTCTCCCAAGAGGAGAGGACATACAGAGGTTCCCAGAAAGACCTGAAATGCACTGCTCCCTAGGAGAGCTTGTGCAGTCAGAAGTTGCAGACACATAGAGTGCTAACACCTCTGACTTTTCAGGTCTTCATAATGTTCTCCTCTTTGGTAATCTCTGCACATCTTCCCAGGCACTCCTAGGGAATTTGTTGTCTGTTCCCTGTGTCTGAGTATGACCTGAATAGCCAGAAACTTCCTCTGGCTCTGCTTCTCCTCTGACCCCACCGTCTTTGTTTCTGCACTGGTACAGCTGCAGTGCCCAGCCAGGCTCCTGAGACTCTTCCTCATCCTCACTCACCTTCTAAGATGGATGGAAATTGAGCAGCTCACACAGGCTGGTGTTTTCTCAGGACAGCTGCAAGCAGGGAGTAGGCAGGAGAGACCTGGCAAGCCCATTTTGACTTTATTTTGTGCCTCTCTAACGGCACGGACTCAAATATCAGCCATTGAACTTAGGAAGGATTGACATGTACCAGATGTACAGATGACTCTGTCTCCAGAGAGAGGGCTGAAAATTAAATCCTTTCAGAAAGGGCTGTCCTCGGTTAAACCATATCTTCTTTTAAAATGTATCCTTAATTTGATATAGGGCTATTGAGGCCACATCTGCACTATAAAGAAAGGAAGCAACGCAATAAAGAAATCGATACCTGTTATCTCAGATGGAGATCTATAGCTCCTGAATGCACTGTAGGACAGGAATGATGGACTGTCAGTGGCAGACTGTAGCCCAGCCTTTTGCTTTCTTTAGAACCCTCTCCCCAAAACCGAAGGGGAAAAGGGCTGCTTTTACTACTCACTTTATCATCACTAATCCAAACAGTCATTGAATCAGCAGAAAAATGGCCTTCAGGGGAAAAAGATTTACACACATTTAGAAGGGGTAAAAAAGGATTTCAGGGATCGCACATCACTTCATGGGCAGAAAACACAGTTTTCCAGCCCTGCTGTTTCACCTTAGCACCTGATGGCTGCATGAGATGATTACATTAGGTCGGCCTAAGGTGGAGATGTCAGTTGGGTGCAATTGTATGGACATTTGTTCAGCTGAAGAATGGCTTGTGTCAGTTTAGCTTAGGTTGAAGCACACCTCAGTTGAAAGGAAGCGGTAAGGTAAATAAGGTGAAAATGTCAAGGTAAATAAGTTGCTTAGAGACAAGTTACCCTACTGTTGCTTTCTTACTTGGTCAGCCTAAGGCTCAGATGCATTCAGGTTTGAGCACTGACCCAAAACACCCAGTTGCTCATGCAGGATTTGGAGTTCCCCCTGGAGATGACTCTTTTTCTCTCCAGTTGCTTACAAAAGGGGCACTCAAGATGAAAGAATCTCCAGTTGAAAGTCTGGAATTAAGTTGGCCAAATCCTGGCTAAATCCCCTCACTTAATTCAGGACTAGCACATTTTTCAGCTGCATATTTTCAACCAGAGCATGAAACTTACTTGAAATACATGGGTCCCAGCTAAGCCAGCCCATTCGTGAACTCTGCGGAGGGATGGTTTGGCAAGTTTTATAGAAAAGCCACTGGAGAGCAACAGTAACAGAAGTATCTCTGCTTTCAAGGGTACAAAGGGAAGATTAAAAGAATGTATTATTCTGGAGAAAATGGCCTACATATATAAATCAAAGACTGTCTTAGGGTGAAACCTGAGGTTACCAGCTTTTGGACCAGAAGAATAACCAGTCTGATTTACTAGAGGGCAAATAAGAGATGAACAGGTTTCTCCATCCAACACCACCTCCCTCTGGAGACAATAGAAAAAGAGGCATTCGTAGAAGGAGAATTCTAATGACCTAAAGGTTTAAGGGAAGAGGAAGCCAGGACTTTCCTTTTCTACTGAGACTTCACACAGCAAAGATCACACCATCCACAAGACATGTAACTTCAGTGCATCTGTGAGAACCCGACATTGTCCTGCTCTCTCCTCCTTCCTGGGCCCCCTGCACCCACCTCTGGTCTCCACTCCTCAAGTCCCTCTCTAGCCTTTACTGATTTCTCAACACGGCACAGCACCAGCATATGACAGCTGGAGCCATGGTGAGTGCAGGAGGCATCACCACTCTCACAGAGCAGCTGTGTACCTCCTGCCCTGACCAGCATGTGCTTCTGGCCCTGGGAGGTCCTTGCAGAAGGGGCTTCCTTCACTTCCACTCACCCATTGCTGTGCCCCATTTGCTTTTCAGTTAGGAGGACTGAATTACAGAGCCAGCATTTCCATCTGTGAAGAGGTACTACTTCATGGAGCAAGGCTTTATCCAAGGTCCTCTCTCTGACAAAGCAACTTTGAGAAGTTTTTATTTTCTGCTGTCATCCCTCAGCTTCAATCTCCAGACACAGTTCCCAGGATCTGCCTCTTTCCTTGCATTCTAGTCAATACCTTCCCAGGCTTTGGCATGGGTCTTCTGCTGTGTTTGCCATGGTAACCACCCTGCCAAAGTCTCTGAACTTAGAAACAGGAGAAGATGCTTTAACTGTTTTAGCACTGTGCTATGGCTTGTGTCAACTATTTTAATTCTTTTAGCCTACCTAATCTATTAAAATTAGAACAACAGATGCAGCTTGTTCCTGTTTGTGCACTCTACTCCCAGATTCATGGGGAATGTGGATTTTTGAAGAAAGTCAAGTTTCTACCTGTTTTCTCACATGCATGTTTCCTTCCACAGGAATGTTGTAAGCACTCCGGATCAAATTCTTAGCAATGAAATAATAATATACTGAAATGACAGATAGGGGAATGATATAAAAGATGAGAAATGATGCCATTGAGTGAATTTTGGGATGCAGCCCGTCAGAATGTGGGTAAGGAGCACAGCTGACGAAGGTTTTATTACTCCCTTTGTCATGGAAAGGGTGCAGATCTGAAAACACCGCTTCAGGGATGGCAAGCAGCATGGATACAATCCAGATTATACCAGCTCTCACACAAATCTTCATCAGTGCATGGGATGCTTGGATTTCCATTGGTCTTACTATAGCTTTATATCTAAAAAATAAAAAAGAAAGAATTTATTGAGATCAACACTGAGGCATTGTATTCTTGCTCATCCATACCATTTGGAAAAAAAACCCAAACAAAATCCTTTATTCAAGATTGTGAATTTTTTCTCTGGTGTTTTAAATTTCAATAGTTTCAATAGATTTATCCTTTTAAACCAGAGCCACCTGGCCATGGGTCCATTCAGTTTCATGTGTATTGATTCTCTTTTCATTTAATTTGTGATCAACCCAACAAAGCACAGTGCTGCCTGACATTAATATATATGTATCCAAATAGCATTAAGATAGGAAGAGCAAGTATAGACTTCTCTTCAAAAGTATACAGCAGTTTACACTCCTTCACAGAATAGTGTTGAAGGAAACTGGATGGAGGTTTTGCCACACATTTCATTTTGAGCTGTGAGTACACTGGCTTCCTGCAAACCAAATCTTACATTTTCTCAAGCTACAAATAGCATGTTGCCCATTTTAACTGCTATTTGGTGATGTAGCTGGCAATTAACTGTTGTCCATAACTCAATGCACACAGGTTAAATAGTCAGAGCTGCTAACTTACTTTCTTGAAGAAAAGAAAGGTCATTGTTTGCTATGCTAGATATATAGAAGATCCTTTTGATTTGCAATTTTGTCTTTCATGATGTCCGCCTTTCAGAAAAATGTACTTTTGAATCCCAGAAAATTAAAAAACTGTAATTATTTGAACCTGATGTAATGAAAGGACCGCAAAACAGAAGAACTTCATACTTGCTGGAGCCCTGCTCTGGAAGGAGTGTATCCTGAAAGTAAGTAATGATTCACATATGCATTTCAGAAACACAGTAGAAGAAAAAAAGATAAATAGGAAGGAATATCTACAGGTTTCATAAATTGTTATTTAGGGTAATTATCATAACAAATACAATATGTTGGATGTTTTTTTCCAGGATCTACCTCACACTGTCCGTGGCCCATTTGGTCCCTTGGTCACTGCCAGCTCCATGGGGATTGATGGGTGCCTGGGTCCTAGGCTGTCCCAGTCCATTTTTAGCATGGCAGGGTACATCTCCATGTGGCTGCTCTGAAGTCGATTTCTAAGCTCCTACCAGGAACTGGGCTCCTTCAGCCAGCTGAATTGGGCACTGGGGCGGGAGCAAAAGTAAAAAGCGCAACGTTCTGCCTGAGATCAGGCAGCACACAGCAGGGTCCACCTGCCTGACAGCCCAAACCGGAGACACCTCATGTACGTGATTAACTGCCCATATACCTGCATTATTCTAAAGCCCAGCATTTCAGAGAGAAGTCTGTCAGTCCTGAACTGTTTTAACTGGGTAATTGCCTTATTTGCAGGGTAAGCACACATTCAACTTCTAGTTATAAGCAATGTCCTGTCCAGCATGCCTATCCCTTCCTTCTGTGTACATATATATGTGTGTACATCTGTGTGTGTGCATTTTATATAAATATAAATTTATACGCATATATTTTATACATATACAAGTATATACAGGTACATATACATATCTACATTTCTTTACATTTATTTTATAAAGACTGTATCTGGACACATCATCTTCAGATGTTTCTTTTTATAATCCCACAGGTGTCTCATGTAGATCTTTTTTTTCTTTAAAGGACTGCAAATACCTTGCTCCATAGTTTTCTGTTTAACCACTTATTCTCCAAGTTCTCCATCTCCCCTATATTCCAGTTATACAGATGCAGCAGCCAGTCACATAACTTTTCAGGCTTGCTAAGAACCTCTTTAACTTACATTCTGAAGTTGGGTATTAAGTGGTGTCATACTATAAAGCACAGTCTCCCAGTACAAGATCATAATCTCAGGTGAGGAAAATCAGAGCACTTAAATATGATGTTATGACTATTGCAGTAATAAAATGGAAGAGCTAGGCAGATTACTGAAAAAATGTGGTTGAAATAGCTCAATGTGTAGTTTGATTCACCAGTTATAGATTATTGATGGAAACACCAGCTAACTGAACATCTTCAGTAAACCCAAAGGAAGATATATGCAAAAGGAAATTAATTACATATCAAGATATTAATGAAATTAGCTAATTCAAAGGTATTTCAGCAGGTACTTATTGCATGTTTATCAACATGGCATATTAGCATAATTATTTCAGGGACTTTCTTACATAATATAGCCATCTGAGAGAACATTTTCCGGTATTAATTTCCAGTAACATGAATGAATTGAAGAATACAGAGAAAGAGAGATTCTGTTTTATTTTTATTAATTTTAATACAGTAGGAAGAGTCAGTAAATGAATCAATTTTAAGTTATTAGTACATTTTAATTAGAGATGGCATTTCCAAACAATATAATTTTGAAAGAACATAATTAGAAATGACTTGGAATTGCTGGCACTGATTATTAGGAATTTAGTTTGTTTTTTAAAGTCTGCTACAGTAGATACAAAAGGAGACCCGAGAGATGGCTTGCTTGAAGGGCTCAGTGTAGACCCAAATCATGAGGTAAAAGCACAAAAAGATAAAAAAGAAAAATGAAGCTAGAAAATAGATTTTGAAAATGTAAGTTCTCAGATGTAGGAACACAGTAAGATATTTTCGTAAGAGCCTGACAATTGAATCAAATTATTTTGATGACTATTTGCATGACTTCTTTGATGGTGGGCTTACTTATTCAGAAAACTTCAGTAATTTGTGTCATTCTCTGAGTATTAATGCTTCATTGATCAGTATTGATCTGGTGGGATCCAGCCACCTTGCCAATGCGTCAATGGGTCTCTCCCCAGCTTGTGTCTCAGCAGCTCTAGTTCTTCCACACCTTTGTTCAGGACAGCAGCTGCAGGGGCTGCTCTGCTCAAGGGCACAAGGGGAAGGCATGCACAAGCACTTGGACCCCCGGGCTGGGGCTTGAGCTGGGAAACCACTGGAAGATGTGGCTGTGGTCAGAGCTCAGGAAGTCAAATAATTGCTCCTCCTGGTTGGTTTCTGAGAGTGGCTTAGAAACTCCCTTGCTCCTTTATTTTTCCACACCTCTTTCCTGATAAGGTCAGCCTTGGATTTTATAACTTATTTGACATTTCTAAGAACTTCAGCAAGGTAGACTGGCTTTGAGCAGCAGCTGGCCCTGTTTTTCAACATCTGTACTTCTAGCTTGTGTGTCAAATATTATTTCAAGCTTTCCAGATCTTTGTCCTCTGCAGCTTCTTTTTCAATGAGTTAGCCTGAGGCACAAAACTTTCCCATATTTAACGTCCAGCATTTGAATAATTCAATCCACTTTGAAAGGGATGTTGATGAATATGCCTACATACCTCAGTGGAGCCACAGTCTGAGGTGGGCAGTGGAGTAAGCCCTCATGCAAAAATTTTACAACAGTGTTATTTTCAACACATGCAGTAACATGTGCTCTGAAAGGATGTGTCATATTGCATCATCAGCTTGTCTGCAGTAGATCCAGACATGGCCCTGGGTATATCACCTCTGCTTGCTCTCACATTTAGTCTCTCTAATTATTGTTTGATATTGCTTTTTTTCAGCTGAACTCCATTCCTAACCTGCTTTTAAAGAAATTTTTGAAAAACATTAAAAAACAGAGGTATGATTCATGCCCTACAACAAAGGCCAAAACTTAAAAAGAAAAATATGCCTTCTGAAGCTTCAGCTGAATAAAAGATGATACAGTCAAGAATTTGTGTCAGCTCCAGTCTCACTCCAGTTGTCAAACGGCCCAGGTGAAAATGACTGAGTTGTTGATCTGATAGGAAATATGAAAAAGATGTGAAGCTTCACTACCTGCACAGTTTTTAAAATTCTTTGTTCCCACTGTGTTTGTGAAGGAGCAACCTGCCTTGTGCACAGCAGCTACCAATGACCTTCTGGTCTGTATGGATGCCAGTGATCTCTGTGTCTCATAGTTTCATTCAAAGAAGCCCACACAGAAAAATTTCAATGAAATCACACATGGAGCTAACTTAAGTGCAGTTAATATAATCACAGATCATGAGGCACCATGAGGATTCACCCTACAAGACAACCATTCCCTCCACCAGCCATGGTGACTCCAGTGCTGTCTCTCCTCTCCAGGTCAGTCTCTAGGCCTCCAAGAGGATCCTGATGAGAGGGTTCCTTCAACCCAGAATGCCAGAATTCAACAACATACAATGCAGGACCACTTCTCATCCTAATCCCCCAAATTCATTGGGGATTCATTGCCCATGGAGTGTGTTTCTCTCCTTTGAATCCTGGAAAAAGTCCTGTATGTCCCTTAAGGTTTCTATCGTGCTCACTGAATAATTGTTTTTCACAACCAAAACTCCTGAAATGGCCATAAACCACTAAAATGTGACACACATAAGGCTTTTCTATGGTAAATACTTTTTCCACTGAGGTTAATATGCCAGGGAAACTGGAAAACTATGTCATTATCCCTGTGTTAATAATAATGTAACTAATGATAACACCACCTAATGTACTCTAAAACTTTGACTATGCAAACATTTGTTAATACTGTACACTTAGCACCAAAGCTAACTGCAACTTCAGATATAAACACAGAAGTAGCTTTATTATGAAAAAGACAGTTACATATATACTCTTCAAAGACACAGATTAAAATAAGGCCCCAAATGGATATCAAAGTTTCCTTGATGCATTTTCTCTGCTAGGGCAAAATATTTTAGCCATCTTTGTGCTCCTCAGCTAAGCCAAGAAAATACATATAAACTGAAGTATAAACAGCCTTTGCCCTCAAAGGGATATTGCCTGTATGTTTCTAAGCATGAAGATATGAAGGGCTGCAATTTTATTCTCACACTGGAGAAGAAAGGACCTTATCCTCAAGACTGTAGCTTCAATGCATCCCTTATGTTTTTTTCCTGTGACTTTCATCCACTTACTTGTGCCTGCTACATCAACCACAAAAATTAAATTAAAACAACTAAAGCATGGGAGGAAAATCCAGTTTCCTTTGGATTTTAACTTAATTTAGCTCCATATATTTCACTGTCTGGTTTTTGTTTTTTTAGGGAGATAACTTTATGCTGTGTGAAGAAGTTGGTACTGTAGGCAGCCTTAGCTTCCTTTCCTCTTTTATGATTGCTTTGTATTAATGCCTTTCCCCCTTCCCTTATGTTGGCAATTAAAACTAATATAGATGGCCCATATAACAGCCCTCATTGTATGTCTGGTAGATACAGGTTGCAAAAAAACACAGACTTTTTTATGCTGGGAGATATCACCTTTTGCCGTGTCTTTACAAGTGGTGGGCCAGTAGATTTCATTTCAGCCGAAATGATTTGTGTCCTCTCTAATAACTGCAGTTGCTGCCACTGACAATGGGAAAGAAACATTCCTCCCTTACAGCAGCAAAGGCAATGGGCCACACAGGTAAGCAGGTAAGTGGCTGTCCAAGATGTTCCTGGTGACAGAAGTGACAGCAAGGATTGTGTAGGAGCTATGTGCTGGCCACCACGTCTCTCTCATCTATTGAATCTGACTTAAAAAGAGACATTAAGTTTCTTTCACAACTTGTTCTTCCTTACTGTTTTCAGCAGCAGCCTAGCAAGAGAAAATGGCTGAAAGAGGCTTTGCCACAGAGTACTGTCCTTTTCTATCATAATCCTTCCAAGCCTGCCGTATCTTCTTGAAGCTGAACCTCATGCTTGCAAAAAATACCAGAAGAGAAAAAAATTTCTCCCTATCCTTCCTGTAGGGAAATAGGACATTGCCCCTCCAAAATGAATTTGCAAGACTGTTTAAGTTTCAAGGAAAGTTTCCTCCAAATAATATAATCCATTACTATGTCCTACTTTGTTTACATGAAACGATCCTGAGTTCCACTCCTGAATTTGTATAATGGTTTAAAAAAAACAGTGTGTTAAATCCTATTCAAACAAAACTTCAGAAGGCTTGCCCACCTCTGCTTCATTACCAGCTCCACTGTTTAGATTGCATCAGGCTGGCAGAAAGATCTGCCATATTGCTGTTTTCTGTTTTTTTTTTTTCTAAAGTGAGAAATCCACTTGCAAAGTTTTGAATCTGTTTAAACTGAACTCTATTTTGAGATGTTGGGCTAATGTGAACTGAAACTTAAGTAAGAGAGCAGAGATTAGTTGGAATGGACTGATGTCTTACAAAAATAGTAAAGTAAATTGCTGTGAAGTGAAAACACTGAGTTATTCACAGCTCTAGAAAATGAGGTCCTGAGATTGCCACAACTTCCTATTGTATTGATGAAAGAACTGCCTCTCAGTCAGAATGTCCCCATCTTCTGTTCCTATCTGTAACTGAAAGAGGGAGGAAAGATTTGCAAGTCACAGTTCCTCTGACCCCCAGTTATCCATTCCCATTTGTAAGCTTAATGCACACACATTGATCTGGTCTTGCCCCATGAATAGGCTGAACAAAAATGTTCTCATTAAAATTTTGTAATTATGTTCCACTAGTATCACATTATTGATTTGCCCACATAATATGAAGGACTGGCTCAATTACCATGCAAAAAAGCCTCAAGCCACAGAGAAAAAGTTGATGCTGTGCAAAAACTGCACGTGGAGCCTTGTTGAGTGTGAAGTGCCACTTGGAAAGCAAAGAAAAAGTCTCACTATGTATCTGAAGAAATTTATGAGAAATGCAATGCCCCAAACCTTCTTTATTGTTTCCACAATGAATGTTATGAATATTTATAGCTTTGAAGACAATTCAATAAAACCACAAAATTGCTAGACTGTCTTACCCATCAACACACTCTGACAATCTATTCTGGGTCTATCTGCTTCCTGCATACTTAGTCAAGATTATCATTATTATGCATGAATCTTGGGTGAACATCTGTTATTAAAATCTTTAGTAAATTGCATGTGGGCACAAAGACATCTCTAACGGGCTAGTCTTACATACATTTGCAGGTTCTGCCTACCCTCTCTCTCTTTTTAGTAATTAACATTTAAAAGAAAAGAAAAATGACGCTTTGATGGAAGTGGCATAGTTCTCACTTTTTGAAGCACGTGTTCAAATTTTAGTCTGTATACCTGTATACTGCTACATTATCCTGGAATCTGGACAAATGGGAATTCCAGTCCAGGAATGACTGAAGTCAAAATTGAGGCAGAGTGTTTTAGAGACGGCTGAACTACACCACACTTTGGGGAAGGAGACCTTAAATAGCAACTGTTAGGTAGTGAATGTGCTTTTCCTAATTATGACCATCCACAGCATAAAATGTTTCAGAAATTAACTATACATATGGAAAACAATACACAGAGAGGTGGTGGAGGCCCCATCCCTGAAGACATTCAAGGCCAGGCTTGATGGGCCTCTGAGCAACCTGATCTAGTTAGAGATGTCCCTGCTGACTGCAGAGGAGTTGGTCTAGATGACCTTTGCATGTTCCTTCCAACCCAATGCAGGAACCAGTGAGAGCCTCATGGATGATGCTTTCCTTATTAAAAAGACCCCCTTTGTGCCCAGGATATTTATTCCCTGTAGGTGATCTTCGGTCAATGCTCTGAACAAAACTCTGATCCCAAGTCAAAGATTTCAATGGGGCCAGCCTCCCAGTTTGTCACAGTTCTTGCAAGTAAGTGTGAGACCTGCAGTCTGAAGGAGGAGTGTGACCCTTTTATATAAAAACATCCTCTGACTTCAAAGCCAGTGTGTTCCCCATACAGCCAATGCCTCAGTGCTACCTCAGGACCAAGTAATCACTGCACACATTTCTACATGCTCAGTGCCCAGCACAGTCAGAGAGATTTGCCTGCTCATGCCACATGGCACCAGATCACATGCTGCTGGAGCAGCTTGCTGGTTCTGGGGTTGCAATGTGGTGTGTGTCTGGAGTGGAGGTGGGAGGGCTGCTGCTGGCACTTGGGCCACCAGGCCCATCCAAGGCTTTGCTGCCTCATCCCGCATTTCCAGGGTTGTCAATGGCATGGGAGCAAGGGCTGCGTGAGGATAAAACTCTTACCAGGGCAAGCTGAGGCCTCAGGCGTGGACTTCTCATCTCACTAGAGAATCAGCCTTATTTCTCCTGAAAGCACCACCTTTGGTGCATAAAACCAGCTAAACACATGGCATAATTGCTGGATATCTGACAGAGCCAGTGATAGAAATTAATCACTTTCTAAAAATGACAGTTTCTCAACTCAAAAAGTTCTGCTTGTGATGTAAAATAAATCAATATTGTACCTTGTTCTGACAGAGAAAGAAGAGTTTGCCACTGACCTAAAAATTAGCAGTTCCTTAAGCTATAGCAGGTGTGGTGTGCTTATCTTAATTTTGCAGAAAGAGGGTGGG
>VZZY01001682.1:19139-87797 GCA_013400335.1 Eurystomus gularis
GGGAGCAGGCGGGAGAAATGGAACTTTAGAGAAGCAGGTTTCCTGAAGTGAAAAGCAGCTGTCAGATCAGCTGACCAGGAATAGAAATGTAAAAGGTGCAATGTTAACTATATATTAGTACCTGAGCCCTGGTCTCCTCCCTTGTCTCTTCCACCTTGTCCTGAAAAAACTGTGCAAGGCAAAAAGCTGCCCTGAATAAGAGAAAATGAGGAGTCATGCTAAAACCCAGAAGTAGTAATTAAACAAATCAATATACAACAGATGGGAAAAAAAGCAAAAGCAAATGACAGCAAATATTGGAGTTTAAAAATATCATTGACTGATAAGGGAAGGTGGGGGAGCCAACAAATTATCAAAGGTCACTGTGTAACAGATAAATATATACTTTTAAATACATCAGAAACAAAAAAAATCAGTAAGTCGGTCATACACATAAATGGTGAAGATATGAACAATGATGAGACAATGACTAGATATTTGTCTTCAAGATGAAATGTGGAGGAGGTATCTATACCATGTGTGCAGTGCTATCAATGTAGCAGAAAACTCACCAGCTGTATTAAAGAAGATGTGAGCCAACATCTGCTAGTGCAAACCACTTTCACTCCAGAAGGCCTGAATAATTTACACCTAGGAGGATAAAGGAACCAGCTGGGGAACAGCTGCTGCTATTTTTTTACGATTCTTGAAAAAGTGGAGAAATTTTCCAGAAGTGGAGAACTGGCTTCAAAGTTGTGAAGTTCAGAAAGCTAGAAGTTGCAAGCAAGAGAACTGCAAGTATTTGGGTTGCCTAAGGCCAGTTGTAGATAGAATGATGGAAAGGTTAAACCTACTATCAGATGATAATTAATATAAATCTGCCTTGTTTAATACATGGCAGATTTAGAATTTTATATTATCACAACATTATAGAGTTAAACATTAAAGAGTGTGGGCCATGCTGGCATACAAGGGAGGCACAACCTGCATGGGCTTGCTGTCATGGGTGATCTTGCATGTAGAAATTCACATGTGTGCCAGGGTATGCATGGTCTTCCCTCCCCTCTCCATGCCTATGCAATACCTGCCCTTCTTCCATGGGACAAGGGTTAAAATAAGCAGTCCTGGACTGGGAGGGGAGGGAGCTGTTCCAGATGGGGACCCTGAGTCCCATGGCCTCCCCAGCAGGTCCTCAAATACGCCATTGAAAAGGTAGCAGTTTGTGGAACCCTTTCTAGCCTGGGTCCTGGGAACCTGCTCTAGATGCAGTGTAATTTATTGAGTATATCAGCTGCCTTGAGCAGACTACAAAGCCTTTGCTGGGAAAATTTGCAGATGACACAGTGGCTAACCAGACCATCAGAATATTGTAGAGTCATTGGGACAAATGTCAAATGTCAAACAGAAGCAATTTCAACTCAGCCAGTGTAAAATACTGTATGTAGGACCCAAGTGAGCAGGTTATGCCACAAAATCAGTGATTTTTCAAGGAAAGAGGAGACCAAGAGAAAACATTAGAACATCACTTTATGTACCTGACAAAAAGAGATACCCTGTGCCATTCTCATCATGTCATGGCTTTAGTGTAACCAGTGCCTGAGCTACCAAGTATAAAGATAAGTCAGTTACATGATGATTAAATCTTTTCTGTGGCTTCAGTGAACATAGGTGTCATAAGAGACCATCACCTCCATCGGAACTTTCAGCTCCATGTTGGGGCTGAACACTCTAGTGTTATCCTTAACTGCTCTTATCATAGAATCACAGAATGCTTTGGGTTGGAAGGGACCCTAAAGATCATTTAGTTCCAACCCCCCTGCCATGGGCAGAGACACCTTCCACTAGACCAGGTTGCCCAAAACCCCATCCAACCTGTCCTTGAACACTTCCAGGGAGGGGACATCCACAGTTTCTCTGTACAACATATTCCAGTGCCTCACCACCTGTCACTGTAAAAAATGTCTTCCTTATGACTAGCCTAAACCTACCCTCTTTCAGTTTAACACTATTGTGTCTTGTCCTGTCACTACAGGCCTTGGTAAAAAGTCCTTATCCTTCATTCTTAAAAGCCCCTTTAAGTACTGGAAGGCCACAAAAAGGTCTCCCTGAAGCCTTCTCTTCTCTAGGCTAAACAACTCGAACTCTCTTAGCCTTCCAGTTATGCTATGAGTTAGATTATTGTGCAGTGATTAGAGGTCAGATGAATTTGGATTTGAAACATGTTGTAAGTTCTAAGCAGTGAGGATAACAGGATGTCGGAGACAGATGAAGGGGATGAAGGGGATGAAGGGGATAGGGTGATGTATACACCTTTAGTCTGAATACTCAGAAAGTTGCCTAGTGTTACTGAAAAGATCTATTTTAATACAAATCCTGTGAGATATTCGGCAGCTTCTGCGGATGGATGTGGGCAAGAAATGCTGCTGAGCTGGATGGCTAGTGGAGTTGGTGCTAGTCCAGCATCTGCAGCTCTGGTTCTTCCAGGTCATCCAGCTGTCCATGTCTAAATTTCATGCCTCAGGGCTGTCTGCGGGTGTGAAGAAATGTTTTCTCCTCTCAGGGTGTCGAGGTACTGTTTTCTGTCCTGTCTTCCCACAGAGCTGCAGAGACTGGCTGTAGCCAAAGGCAGGCAAGGACAGGATGGGCAGAGCACTGACAACACTTCTCCCTTTGATGCTCCACAGTTTTGTGCAATCTAGTTAAACTGATCACTAGCCTGGCATCAGGATGGGGAGCTTTCTGCAAGGGACTCCAGCTTTCTGCCTTTCCCTACAGCATAGCAATTGGCTTGCTGGTAGGATGCCTCCTGGTGCCTCAGCACTTCAAGGGGCCCAGGCACTGTCCTTGTTTTGTGCCCCAGGGCACAGGCTGCTCTTCTGGAAACCGAAATCCCCTGCTTTGCCTGAGGTTGTACACAGCAGGTAGTGTTGGGAAGAATCAAAGAGCTTTCTACAGACAGGAGCTCAGACAGGATGGTATGGGGTGAGGTGGGTGCAGAACTGGTAAGAATCAAGGTGAGGGGACTCCACAGGGCTAGTGGTGGAGTCTCTTTTCAAATTAAAAGGAAAACAGGGCTGTCTGTGAGCAAGGCAGCTACTGAATGTTTCACTGCATATAGAGGACAGGCTGTGGCTGCTTCTCCTTTTTCAGCTCAACTCCCTTCTACTCTTCTCAGCCAGGCTGCTGTCTGCATCTGAACATCAAATAGCAACATGCAAGCCGATAGGACCACTGTGAGCTCATCTCCCTGCAGTGCTGCTGAATGTCCCAGCACATTGCGTTCAGTCTGACACATGGCGATCAAATTCTCCATGGCCAGTCACTTGCTTTATTAATGGTGTGTACAGCACCTCATACCATGAGACCATGACAACTGATTGGGGTTTTTATGTTTTACTGAAATGTAAACAGTTGGTAATTCAACTTTTCTTCCTTTTGATTGCTTAAATATTGACAGTCTCCAGCACATTAGCACTGACTCTAACCTCGGTTTTGCACACCAGTTCCACTGATACGAATGGGAGCTCTAATGTTCCTGGTTATAGAAGTGCATCTATTGTGTTTTGGCCATCTGCTCCAGCTAATCAAGACATTCAGAAAGTTTGTGCTGTTTGATCTGTTTCTCTTGGTGCAGACGGATGCAGGGGCTGAGGAAATGAAACCAAGGATGTTAAGAGTGTTTATATTATATTGACACAGTGGCCAGCAACACAGGACCTAAGACTCTGTATACGGGCTGAAAGAGAAATGTGTATCCTCTGCACACATACGTTGTGCTATCAGCACAGGAAGAGCAGCAGCAGGGACACAGTGCCAACAGCAAGGGTTAAGGGGGGGCTGCCCAGTGCTCCAGTGAGAGGGAAGGTTTGGGGCTAGGGTTGGAAGCCCCTCCAGCCTTCTGCCTTGGCTTGGAAGGACCTGTGTTCTGGCTGAGATGACATCAGTGGATCAAAAATGTATGTGTGGAGGTATCATTCTGTGGACCCACATCGACTGGATTAGAGGCTGTCTTGGTAGTTCAGGGAGTGGCTTTCTCCACTACCCTCTCAAAACCTTCTGGTTGGAGATCAGTGGCAAGTGGTGCTCCCCAGGGGTCAGTGCTGGGTGCAGTCCTGTTCAATATATTCATCGATGACCTGGATGAAGAGATAGAGTGCATCCTCAGCAAGTTTGCTGATGATACAAAACTGGGAGGGGTGGTTGACACATCAGAGGCTGTGCTGCCATTCAGCGTGACCTAGACAGGCTGGAGAGTTGGGCGGGGAGAAATATGATGAAATTCAACAAGGGCAAGTGCAGGGTGCTGCACCTGGGGAGGAATAACCCCATGTACCAGGACAAGATAGGGGCTGACCTGCTGGAAAGCAGCTCTGTGGAAAGAGACCTGGGAGTCCTGGCGGACAACAAGATGACCATGAGCCAGCAATGTGCCCTTGTGAAAAAGAAGGCCAGTGGCTTCCTAGGGTACATCAAGAAGAGTGTGGCCAGCAGGTAGAGGGAGGTTCTCCTTCTGCTCTGCTCTGCCCTGGTGCAGCCGCATCTGGAGTACTGTGTCCAGTTCTGGGCTCCCCAGTTCAAGAGAGAGAGGGAGCTGCTGGAGAGGGTGCAGAGAGGGGCTACTAAAATGATTAGGGGACTGGAACATCTCCCTTATAAGGAAAGGCTGAGGGACTTGGGTCTATTCAGTCTGGAGAAGAGAAGACTGGGCGGGGATCTCATCCACTCTTATAAATACTTAAAAGGTAGACATCAGGAAGATTGGGCCTGTCTTTTTTTATGTGGTGCCCAGTGACAGGAAAAGAGGGAATGGAAATAAACTTGAGCTAAGGAAGTTCCATCTAAACATGAGGAGGAATTTCTTTACTTTGAGGGTGGCAGAGCACTGGAACAGGCTGCCCAGAGAGGTGATGCAGTCTCCGTCTCTGGAGACATTCAAAACCTACCTGGATGCCTTCCTGTGGCCCTGCTCTGGCAGGGGGGCTGAACTAGATGATCTCCAGAGGTCCCTTCCAACCCTACCATTCTGTGATTCTATTACTCCTGTCAGCACAAGTAAATTGTTCCAAAATAGTGCCTTAGTGATTTGAAGGGATTTCATGAATGCTGTGACTAGAATGCCCAGAATAAATTAATAATGACTATGAAACTGGCACTTTACAACTGATTAAAAAAAAAAAGTGTCACTCTGTAAATCAACTCAGTGGAAATCTGGTTTGGCTTTCCATAGCTTTATTTTAGAGTGGCATGCTTCCCTTAATCTTCTTTTGAAGACTTAACCCAGTGACTGTAAAATAAAACAAATGAACTGACATGTACATATTACTCCTTCTCTGGTATTGTACATAATATTAATAGTAGGGGCTAGAGACACAAATCACAGAAGAGATGAGTCCGCTAAACAAGATTTTTTGCATATTTAAAAGTATCTTTCTAGAATTTCTGGATTTGTTTCTTTCCTTCCACCACTATTTTTTGGGAGAGAGTTGGGTTGTTCAAAGTTTTTTATTTCTTAGATAAACTGTCATATGATTTCAGAGAAACATCAAAAGTTGTGACTGTGACCCACACCAAGAGACCTAGCATAGCTGGAAGCACTGCAGCATCCCTGAATTCATCCCTGCACCCAAGCACTGGGGTCAACATTTCCAAAGCTAATGTCCTCATTTCAGGTCTCCCATATGACTGCAAGTCCTGCTGTCTGCAGCTGGTCTTACTAAGGTCTACACCTAATCTCACATGTAATGTCACCGTATGTCTCTCACAACACTGTTACTCCCTTCCACCATGAGCCAGCAGGCAGCTCCAGCTGGCAGGCATTGCTGCAGTTTTCCAGTGCTAAAATCCAGATAATCCGAGGTTCTTAAAGTAAAGATGCTGCTTGTAAACTCCAATTATGCTTTACACTTACTGTGCTGTGTGCTTGTGAAAACAGCACTACTTCAGGAAGGTTTCACTTCATGGGCACCACAGCATTTCGATTTTTTACTATGTCAGCAAAACAGTGGGGAAGTATGATCAGTGCATGACAGCTTGGGTAATTCAAATGCAAATGTACAAACCCTGTCAGTCATGGGAGAAACAGTCAATTAAATAAAGACATCTCCCATGACAAGGGCAATTAAATGGGCTGCTTTTCCTTTTACTGTGCAAAGATTTTCCTCAATTTCCTGTCACTTTCTGAGCCAGCCTTGGCTTTTCTGCCTGGGCTAGCAGCCCAGATTGTCACTGCTCTCACAGGCACCTCTACACCACTTCCCCTTGCACGGAGGAGGAGGAGGAGGAGGGCAGGCCGGCCGGTGAACCCAACCTCCCTTCTTGCTGGGATGAGCTGAGCAGTAGCTGAAGAAACCCGATGTCTTGACAGAGCAGAGCAGCAGGGCAGACAGATGTCCTTCTACTGCCAACTTCATTTACAGTCTAAAACACAGAGGCATACACACGCACTGGCTGCTTGTTTCCTTGTTCTTGTATACTCAGCCCTGGCGCCTTATCACTCATGGAGGGTGGCTGTAAGCAGACCACAGTCCTTAATTCTCTCCTGGTTGCTCTGCAAATTTGCCAAGCTCACAAGAAAACACATCGTACTGACAGCTCCCACTGCTCCTGCAAAAGCAGCTAGGCAGGTGCAAGCACCATGCAGCCAACGGGGTAGTCCCACAGAAAATACATTTCTAATATCGTTAACCCTTTTTTGGCCTTTTTTGCACACTCTCTCAAGTAATTTCATATTATTTCAAACCATGTGATGTCATGATTGTACACAGAGCCAACCTACTCACCCAGGGATTCTTTGGCCATGCCCTATGCAACCAAACCTGTGCATGTATGCTCATCTATGCCCATATGCACGCAGAGCACCTTGCAGGCTGGGCGGGTCCCACTCCAGGAAAAGCTGAGATCAGCAGTTTGTCCTCTGTCTTCTTGAGAAAAGTTTGCAAGTGAGCAGTCAATCCTCTGGACAACCACTAAGTCTTGGCAGGTCAAACCACTGAGCAGCTTTAGGTTGGCACTTAGCTGAGTGTTTGCAGTCACCAGCAGTGATACTAACACCACATAACACGTGTGAATGTGGAAGTGGAAAGAACAAAAAGAGTACCTTGGAGAGGTATACTCTTGTGCAAAAATCTAACAGAACTGTGCCCCTCATTTTCAGAACGTGATCCCAAGCAACCAAGATGATTTGTACAATTGTTGTAACGTAACACATGTGTCTCGCCCCTCTCTCACATACTGTATCTGTCCATCACAACTGCCCACTGCCTTTCATCTTGTATTTCAATGGTTATGTCTTGGGAGATGACCCTGTTGTATCACACTCCAATGCTTTTCTTTACAGAGCAGATTTCAGACCCCTGTAATGCCAGGTCTTTCTAGGCAGCACCATGATACCTTCAGTAACACCAGCAGTTGTTCCCACTTGCTTTTGTCAATGGAAGCACACGGGAACTGAGGAGGTTTTATTATTATTTTTTTAGAGAAAATGATTTATAGACAAAAGGTCCATGGTGCACTAGACAGTCTGCCTTTCCTCAGAGACAGTGCCGTGTGATGTTATTTACAGCAAATGGTTTAGGAGGTTTTTTTCTCTCCCATGGTCTATGGCTTTGACTCATGAGAACAGGGACGTTCACATGCCTCATGTGAGCATCTAAGGTAGGGTTCACATCACTGAACATTAGCCGTGCCAAATATGGGCATCTAATCTGTGCTAAATAGCAATGCTTCCTCTATAGAGCGAGATAGGTAACCTGGTATGGCGATTTATCCTGTCTCCCCTAGAGGTGTCTCTTTACACATACTAGGGGACACCTTGCTGACTGTCCTGGAGTGGCTCTTCACCTCAGACAGTAAAAGCCAGCTGAGATGAGCTGTGCCTGAGCAGTGTTACTTGTTCGACTCCTGAGTCCTCCTGTTACCCTGGTCTCAGCACCATGCCCCAGTCTTCTGCAGGTGTTTCCCTGTAGTGTTGAGCTGCCACCCATCCTTCATGCAACACCATGCCTGACCTTAGAAATGGTTGTCTATGAAACCAACCCAGGTTCCAGGCTCAGCATCTCCCTGCCCCAGGGCCCACAGCAGGGTCCCTTCACAGAACCAGGCAGGCATCATCATGCTGGTCAGTCAGCTCACATCTTTGAAGTTTTCCCTGTATATTTTAAGTTTATTTTCCTAATGATTCTGAGATGATTAAGAACCGAAAAACAAAGACAGACTAATGGGCTGTGAGCTGACAAAACATAGACTGTATTATTTTGTAACAAAATTATCCCGGCACTGCTGTTAATATACCAAAATGGAAACTTCAAACTTAGTAGATAAGGGCTGTTTGTGGTTCAACGCACGGCATTTAGGAGTTATAGACCTAATAAAGGTGAAAGTTTTTGTTACTATTTCCTTCTGCAGTGGACAACAGATGAATAAGAGGGTAAAGTGGTCTCTTGGAAATGGGAACGTAAAGTCTTCTCTCATATGCATGCCTGTCTCCTTTATAGCCAAGTGGCTATAATGAGTGGCTATTAAGAAGTGTGGTAACATTTGAACACCTGTGCAGTACAATGTTTAACAGGATCCAGATAAAGCTGAAGTTCAGAATTTAAATTCAACAAACTCCAAGCTTGCCACAGCTGCTGTTTTCTGTTCCGTTCACTCCCTTCAGGGAAAAAGCACTATTGATGTGCTGCTCAGTAAAAGCATTTGCAATGTTTACTTTATGTGGCACATGATCGGATAGATCTAGTAATCTTCTTGATGATGCATTTTTATTTTCTTGACACTCCTTAAAACACCTTACATTACAGCTTTGGAAGGATGAGTTTACCAGAGAAATACTTATTATTTTCATAAGATTTACTTTGGGGGGGGGGAACCAGACACCACAAGAAACTCAGAAGTGAAAAACTGTAGGTGGTCCTTTACTAGGGTATTTATGCAATTTTCCTATTTCCCCAGCACTTTTAGAGCAAAATGTTTGAAGAGTTTTGTCTACACGTAGGCCTGTTTGTCATCTGCTTTTGGGGCAGTCAGTGCTGTTTTTATACGTACATCAACATGGAGGAGTTAATATACATATTGGTAGAATAATAAACATAGTGGGAGTCATCTGCTTTCATTAAGACCACGCACTGTATATTGAAATATTTATATGAACTACTTCAAAAACTGGCAAAAATAGTGTGGTGTTTTAAAGTAGGTTAGGAGGAGAGACACAGAGTGGCATTCAAGGTGCTATGTAAAGCAAACTCAGTTTAACTTCTTTGTGACCAAGAAATACAATCCTCAGGTCTTTTTTGAGCAAATCAAAACGGAAATAAATTTTTTTTCTCAATGGAAATCTTATACTTCCGTGATATTTTATAAACTTTAGCATGGTGACAAAGTATTCCCTAATCTTTCTGAGGCATCCAAATTAGAAACAAAATATCCCATCTTCTCTAATGAGCATAGGGGTTTCTATAAAAGCCAACAGTCTGTTAAATACTTAAAACCTTCCAGAAAGGCAGGCTTAATCCTTCCAAATAGCATTGAAATTAAAATGTCTTTTGAATTTAAATCAGAATGCTCTGAGACAGTTTTCCAAAGCCTCAAAGAAAACTGAAATAGAGCTGGCTTATTAGAAGCATATAATTTGTTAAAGTCAAACTTGTTTTCATATATTCTAAAGTAATATAGCTGTTACATGTTATTTTTACCAAACATTATTGGAAGACAAAGTTTCTGAACCAAGAGCACAGATCTGTTTTGATTGGATAACGGGCAAACTGTTTAACAAGGGAAAAATACTTGCTATAGCGAACTGAGATTCCTGGCTTGAGGTACTCTAATTTGAATATTTGGAACATATTTCTTGAAATATTGCCTCACATGTAATTAGCCTTAAGGAAGCAAGCCACTAGAAAGGATTGATTCTAACTGCACTTTAAATTGCTGCTCCAGTGCCTTCACACTCATGAAATATGGATCAATTATCTTTTTAGCAAATATGAACATGCTATCTTTTAACAGAGTGTTACTAATGGTATTTTCTCTTTTTGGTCTTTAGCTTGATCTTCTCTTGTTTTTCTTTTAATTAAGCTAGACCATTAACTAAAAGGCACAAACATTTAGTTAAGCCTAGAAAAAGTATCTAGTGTTCAGTCTGCATCCTCCACAAGTTATGTGCTCTTAACCACCAGAATGTAACCATTACTGGTTAACTGTTCACTGGTTACTCTCGATAAAAATATACTTGTTACCTGAAAATATGCATTAGTAATTGTGCATTTTATGCAGTCATCATTATACAGACTTCTTTTCAAGGCTACAGCAGCCAGCTTACCTGTCAGCTGAGAGAGCAGTGAGAGTAAACACTGACACCCCTACAGAGGTGAGCTGTATGAAGGGAATAAGTTTGCACCCAGTTCTGCCGAACAGCCACTCATCAGCAAGGTACCTGCTGGCATCCACGGGCACGCAAGTCACTAAAAGCAGCAGGTCTCCCAGAGCCAAACTGGAGATGAACAAGTTAGGGACATTTCTCATGGACTTCACAGTACAGAAGATCTTAATTAAAGTGATATTGCCAATAAGGCCTATCAAAATGATGATCCCATAGATTGTGGGGATGGCGTAGAGGAACGCTGGGTAGAACCAGTCATCACCAAGGAGGGAGAGGTTTGCACTCTGGTTGACAGAGATGTTATAGAGAATGAGGTTATCTGTTTCTAGTTCTAGCAGAAGGCACTCTCCAGATGCCATTGTCCTATTTTGCTCTTCTCAGAAGAGAGCTTTCTTTCTTGAAAAGCCTCAAATAAATTTCTTGCTTTAATTTTGGTGCTGCTTGCTGGCTTTAAGCCGTCAGAAGAGTTTAAAAGTCATATCACTTTGTGACACATCTTGACAACAAACAAATCAAAAAAAGCAACTGCAGCTTGCTCAACAGTACCCTTTCCAAAAGGTAAAAGGAGAACATCTTTTAGCATAGTTTGAATCCTGAAACTTGCCTTTTCCTCATTGACTTGTCTCGCTGTTAGGTATTCCTCAGCTCTGCCAGGCCATTTATCAAATTCAAAGACCAGTAAGTGGGAGGCATTTTCAAAATCGAGGCTTGTTAGATTCCCAGCTTCAGGTCTGCCGAACAGAACCGAGTCCAAAACAAGGGAACCGCAAAAAGCAAGAACTTTTGGTGGTTGCTGTCACGCTGCATTGCCAGCCTCTCCCGGTTTTCAGCACCCGCGCTCACCAGCTGGATTTAAAGTGAGGAAAAAGCAGGGCTCCGCTGACGCCTCGGAGCCTATAGGCAGGATCTTCTGGACGTCAGTTCTCCCCCCGCTTCCCAGGATGGGAGCAGGCTTGCTTAAATGACTGCGGTAACGCCGGGGGAGCCGCCGGCGAGCGGCGGCGAATGCCAGCCACCTGCTGGACAATCTCATCACTGCCTGCATGGAAGAGGAGAGGACACCACACCAAAACCACCCTTAGCTATTTAGAGAAATAAAAACAAAAATAAACATTAAAACAAAAATAAAACCAAAAATATCTGCTCATTTATAGCTCATAAGATAAGGTTCACCGCCTCGCCAAAAATAAAAAAGAAAGAAAGGGGGGGAAAATAAAAAAGTTTATTTCATACTGCAAATAATGTGATCAGAGAAGCAATCACACCTTCTTAAATAAGAGCACATGTACTTTGTTTGCACTCTGGTGTTCAGTTGCTCCAGTGAAAGAGAATAATGATATGAAACCAAATTCAGCCCCCAGGGCAAATGAACTCAGTGAAGCCAATTAAGATAAAATCAACATTATAGTTAAGGTAGGCAAATAAGTACTAGCACTATGCAGCTGCAGTTAACTAGGGAAGCCTGAACTGCACATTTTTTGTTCATATTTTAATTTGGAGGTAACAGTAACGAAGGACAAAACCTACTGTTCAATGCAATTATATCTATTTATGAGGTACCCATCATACTGGCATCTACAGGTAATGCATGTATAAACACAGCAAAAAAAAACCCCTTTCTTGGCTTATAATAGTCTGAAAATGCTCCTTCTTAGAGCTTAATTAGGATATAACCATTACTGATGTCTTACTGCTTTGTAACAGGCTATTTATGATTATATACAAGGACTTTCTGGACTGCAGAGAAATATAGCTAATTTGGAAAGCAGCCTGCAGAATTAAATGAAACTGTAAGTTACATTTCCCCTTGGAATTGCTCATTTTTGCACGCAAAGGAATGTTTTACCAACTCTTAGAATTACTTGGAAGTGAGGGGGGGAGGCAATTCAAGTCAAGCATTAAAGTGTGATCACTGGTTTCTAGATAAAGGAAGCATTTCAGGACATGATTTGGAAAATCTCCAGGTGTTCGGGAGCCGTGTCCCAGGGTGGGATTCTGAGTAGGGGACTTCAGTAGCTGTTTCTTTGCCTCACTCTTGTGACCTGGGTCAGTGTTTTCAGCTGGTTTGCCACTGTTCAGTCTAAGTCAACAAAGGACTTATGTGTACACTTAACTTTAAGTAGGGCTACTTGCATATTTTTTTCAAGCCAAATACCTGAGAGAGTGCTGTGCCGAGAGCTCGTGGGAACACAGGAGAAGCCAAATTTTCTGGTATTCCTTTCAAACAAAAGCCTGCTTTTAAAAATAGACCTGAGGTTACCACCGTTGAAAGCAGAGGATGCAGCGTTACTGTGCACTGCCTGATCAGGGTGCAGAGGCAAAAGTGCTTCGGTGGGTCAGGGCCAGCTCTGCACAAGGTTGCCATGTTGGGTAGAGGCCAGCCGGAGGGAGAGTCGAGTTTGGCACAGCAGGACTTACAGCAGGCACAGTGGAGCTACTGAAGCAGCCGAGCCACACTGCATGGTGGGATACCTGTTCCAGAACTTCCCTCAGGATATTTGGGAGTCTGGCCAGAGGGGCTGCATGGCAAACGGATACATGATCCCTCCCTCTTTGCTTTCTGAGCTTTGAGATAAAGCAGAAAGGACATTGTTGGAAGCAAGAAGAAGAAATAGGAGCAGCTACTCTGCATAATCCTGGTGGATCCCTGTGCCCAGCAGCCTGGCTGGCAGTGGTGGTGACCTGCTCGGAGTAGGAGTTGGGACCAGAGACCTGCCATGGCACCTTCCCATTCAAATGACTCTGGGATTTGTAAACTACCACTTGGAGACATAACAGATCTAGCTCTCATCATGAGTCTTTATTGTTTCACATGGATAACAAAATAGTCTGTTTGCCAAAAACCCTCTAACAGAACTGCTAAGCCATCATTCATCACCATTTAAGCGACAGTGAAATCTCTCATACCATTACATAACAAACTATGTGGGGTGAGCAAAGCAAGAAAGGTGTAGTAATGCTGGAACCACTTCCTATCTTCCAGCAGACAGTGGAGGTTTGCAGGGAGTGTAGGCAGATCACCACATCCCAAGTGTTTCTATCAGTGATGTAAGGGGCTCTCATGCCCTCTAGGAGGATTCACTTTGCCTTTGCCTTTGCATGGCTGGTATTTCATTCTAGGAAGCACTTCAAGTCTACAGCTACAGTTTTCTAATTTTTGGTTTTGACAAACCCAGGCTTCAGATTTTAGGACAACCACTTTTGGCTCCAGAGAAAGAGAAACTGAAAAGACAAATGCAGAAAAGGAAAAAAAAAAACAACCCAAACCAAACCACCAGATCCTGTGAAGCTAGAAACTTAGTTCAGGTTATAAAGATATTCATTATTTATGTCAGACACACTAGACTGTTTCGGGGCAAATGACTGCTACCAACATGAAGGACATGGATTTTTTTCACAGTTGCCTAGCCTACAGACGTTTCCTAGAAGTAGTTTAGAAATGTTAAGGATGTTTGCCAGAGATGTTTTTGTTTTGTCATAAACTGCATATTAGAGGTTTTGTTTATTATAAATGGTGTACCTTTTTCATCATGTCACTCTAACATTTATCTTTCCCAAGCAGGCAAAATGTCTGGGTATTTGTATGAGCGTAGCAGTGTTGAACACTGTTGCAGTGTTCATTTCAAGCTCCCAAGCCTCTCTCCAAAGGAAGGTAAGCATCAATACCCATATTTCTCCAGCGGAGTAGCCTTCATGCACACATACAAAAAAAGAAGGGACTGGCACAAAGTTACTTAATGGGCTGTTGGCAGAGTTGTGAATAGAATAATGCAGGTCTCCCAAGCCTGGTCCTGCATTATAATGGTTTTCTGTTGGACAGTGAGAGATTCCACAGATACTTCCAACAGATGCTTTTTTTCAGCTCTCAGCCTTTAATCCAGCCTCTAAATGACAGCTGCAAAGAGACAATCTTCTTACTTCTTAATTGTGCACAATGGGGGAGATTTGTAAAAGAGCTCGATGGGTAACATTTTCAAAATCAGTTAAACCTCTTTGAAAGGTAATGAAATTTAGGCTCCTACATCGCTCCTGAGCTCAGTACCCAGAAATGGAGCCAGAGTTTTGAACAAATGCAATCTGAGGTGAGAAAAGTATGCAAGGATTCGGTTTTTAAAGGTGCTTGGAGAGCTGCAGCTGCCACAGTGACAGCTACAGGCAGGTTTTCGAAGAGCCCAAACACCCAGTGTACCAAGGTCTTTTGAAAGACATTGATCATTTATTCAGCATACTCAAATGGACTTCTTTTGAAAATTTAGTGCAACAGGGGGTTTCTGAGCCCCTGTGAGATCCCTTGGGAGATGCTCTGGTGATGGCAGCCAGAGGACAATGCTGCGACCACCTGCAGATCCTGAAGCTGGCCAAGGCTGGTACAGCCATTGCCTCAGTGGGCAGGAGCATGCTGGCTGCACCGGGGCATCTCCTGAAGAGTATGGCTTGTCACCAAGGATGTCACATTTTTTATCTTGCCACAATATGATGTTCCTTTGTAGTAGCCTTTTGCATATCTCCTCAGAGGAGATGGACAAACTCCATTCCACAGTCAAGCATCAGGAGAAGAGTCCTGTGTTAAGGGGTCTGCTGTTTCCTGATAACTGGATTACTGGGGTTAGGAGCCAGTGATCCCGGGATTACTCCTTGTGAGTTTGTGGAATGCAGCCTCTGATGTTTTACCAAATACTCTCCTTCTGCAAACTGTTTGTCTCCCAGAGGGAATAAACTCGTGGAAAGCATCCTGCTTATAATCTCCCCAGGCAAATTCTTCATTTTCATTGCTGTCACCCCTACCTGCTCAATTCACCACTCTGTTTCAGTCACCAATGTTAATAATAACTGTTCACAAAAGGGTAATTTTCTAACCCAGTCCATTCCAGTGATCTGATTTACAGCAGAGCTTTACAGACAGCTAATTACATTAAAAATACACATATATTCTTGAGCTGTGATCTAGGCTCGTGCCCACATGACTGGAGGTCAGAGAGGCTGAGGAAGGAACTGAATATAACTCACTCAAGTCCCTTGAGTGGATACTACATACTGGTTTCTTCCACATGTAAACATGGAAATGAAGCATTGGCAAGTTTTCTCCTTCAACATGGAGCCTTGCTGGTGCACAGCTTGTGCTGCAAATGAAGATGCAGGCCACACAATGTGAAGCGCTCCCACTGTGCCTTTGAAAACAGCTTATTCATCCTACATTAGACAACTCCTTCAGTTTGTTACTGAACTTCATAAATCCCCTACTCACTCCCAGCATCTCACCATGACACAAGGTCATCAAAAACTGACACAGCTGGAAGGGATGTCTGAACTGCATAACACCTAGGATGTGTGCTCATAGAGAAGGAAGTATTTGAAGGAGAGACCATGCAGATGTTTATTTACAGGAATCTCCTGCCTAGCTTGAAGTGTAACACAGCTAAAAGCACAACGGCATCCGAAAATGCAGCAAATGAGAGTAAGGTTGCATGGTGGGCCAGTAGGAGCAAGGAATCAGCCTGTGCCTGGTAAACAAGAGATGAAAAGGGACTTGAGAATGAAGAGAGCTGCCTCTGTGAGATGCTTTCAAGGAGGAGGCAGTTGGAAAAAATGCACAAAGAGGGCTGGTGTGAGCTGATTGCAAGGAAAAGGGCCCTGGAAGCAGCCCTCTGCACAGACTGGGTGAGCAACATTGCCGTTTTTGAGAGCAAAGCATGCCGTAGCATAGTCAGCATCTGGACAAGATTAGCTATAAAAGGGACAGGAAAAGCTATATCTTTATACAAAACCCCCCCTTCAAGACAGGAGGACCTGAGGATGTAGAGAAAGCGGGCTTGATAGGCAATCAAAAAAAGTAGTGCAAGAACATATTAACATATCTTTTAACCATGCTGAGTTCCTGCTGGCAACTGTTCACTCCCAAGGAAACTTTATAGGACAAGACACCCACCCTAACAGGTGGAGGCAAAGCAAAGCCACAGAGATTTGAAAGTCATCTACGTGAACAGAAGACATGTATGTGGAAGGGGACAGCTCGGAGAGGCAAAGGAGGATTCAAAGGGAAAAGTATCCCAATACCCCATAAACAGTTTAAGGGACATGAAAAGAAGCCATCAAAGATCCTGCTGAAAGCAAAAAGTGGGCAAAAGAAGGCAGTGCACCTGAGGAAAGCTGGAGAAGCCAAGATTATGGATTAAGTGCATAATCAAATATATAATCCTAAGTAACTACCTGGCCAAGCAAGGTGAGGCTAGTGACAGAGTTTAGGCTAGATTTGGCTAATAAGAAAGAATTACAGACGTTTGTGGAAGAAATTTCAGTGCAGTGGAAAGGCAGAAAGCCAGATTAAAAGTCTAGGTTGAAGCCGAAAAAGAAGACGCTCTTATTCCATGCAGTTTGTTTTCCAGGGCACGAGGGAAAGAAAAGTAGGTGCAGGGTGATTGAGGGCAGCAGCCTTAGAAAGAACAAGGAAATAACACATTCCCCATGCTTGTCCTCTGTACCCTAATTCTTCCTGGAGGGCACTTCGTGGCCAGGCACTTCGGTCAAAAGTTCCTGAAAGGGGCATTTTTGTTCTCAGTTGTCAGCAGAGCCAGCGCTTCCCTGCAGTTTCCAGCCCTTAGCAGGGATGTGGAAGTATTTCCCTGGAGAGACAGCTGAGGAGAGCAGAGCACAGGTCTGCATAAAAGCTGCAAAACACTATACTGCCAGTAACAGCAACCTGAAGGCTACAAACCCATCCTACTAACACAGTTTTTCAAGACCTACTGCCAGAGAGCACCGAACTCTACTGGGACCATCACAGGTTACCTCAGTACCAACTTAAAGACTTCACTTCGTAGGTGAAATCTGGACAGAATCCACACAAGGGTTTAATCAAATACTAACTCTTGCAAGGCTGGACAGGAATGCTAAAGGCAGTAACATCTGTGTTGAGGCCTTAAATTGTGACCATCAGCCCTTAGCTGTATTACTTCACAGGGATCTGCAGGTGCTGATTTAAGAAGACTAATTCTTCCCTCCTGGCCCCTGGCATGCAGAAGGAGAATTCAAGATCTGCCAGCCCTTGTAGCTCTTTTCCTGGGCTGAGCAGTGCTGATGGTTTTATCCCTGGTTCTGCTCCCTTCCCTGCTACATCCCAGTGCCCTCCTGTGGGCTCCTGGGGCTGGAACATCTTTTTCTTCCAGTGCTGTTACTGACAAGCAGCTGGTACAACAAATTATTGCTGAATGCATGCTATTCTTTCCCTTTTATAAGAAAAGATGTACTGAAGATGTACTCTTTTTTTAATCTTAGCTGTCATGGGAGAGGACAATTCCCCACCTAATAGGAAAACAGAAAAAAATGGCATTGTTGTTATTATTAATACTAAAATTTTACTCTAGGAGATTGGAACAAGTGAAACAACATAAAATACATATTGTAATAAAAAAAACAACAGTAAAACTCATTCTCAAGAAGGCTGTTTAAACTTTTTTTTTTCTGAACAAGTGATTCCAAAGCTAGCTGGCAAAAATCACAAAGAAATGTACTGGAGAAACACAGCAATGTAATATTACCATTTACCATCTTTGTATTGTACTTGAGGGATGTTTCAGAAAGAAAATCACATAACGTAGAGGCATTCAATAATGATAGCTCTGAACAAATTGTTTTTCTCTACATCTACCATCTGATTTGATTTCTGTTATCTTCTCTCACATGAGAAAGAGAGCAAATCTCAGATAAGGGCAATGATTTGCCTCCTAAATGACCAGGGAGGATGGCTGCAGCTGTGGCAAGTAAGAGGGAGCAGAGCTGGCTGAACCCTCCATGATGCTCTCAATTAAGCCCTGCAGTGTGCCACAGTGGCTTCCCATGGGGCAGGGAGAGTAAATCCCCATGCAGAAGCTGGTCAGCGGGGCTAAACCCCTTGGCTTCTCCCCGGGGCTGGCAGGTGGGAGGTTGCTGTTCCCCAGGTGGGGCTGAGGCACCCCAGACACTCTCCCCAGGCTGGCATGTCCCCTTGTTAGTGATGTAGGATATGGAGGTGGCTCTTCCAGCTCCCTGGGGCGTGGCTCCTTGCAGGGTAAAAATTTTCTCATTGAGGAAGAGGCTCTGGAGAGCACAAACCAGTGTTTATCTCAGGGAATTCTCCCTCCTAATCAGGACGGCAACCCTAATATCACCTGACCACAGATAGCAAGAGCTGGGGGAGACTGCACAAGTGGGTAATTAGAGGCTGCCCCTTTTTTTCAGTCAGTCTGTCAGCAGGACTGATAAGCCAGCAAGGAACAGGTAGCAAACCTTAAAGGAAAAAAAAAAAATTTAAATATCTTTAATAGGTTCACAACTAAGGCCATGTAAGAAGGCTGGACAGACAGATGTGAAGGTGTTTGGAAAGCATCCCACATGAGTACTTGAAAACCACTCTACACTCTAGGATGGAGAAATAACTAAGAGGATGTCACAGCTCCCTTGGAAGGAAACAAAGAAATGGGAAAATGAGATGCCAGCAAACTACTCCACTCCACTGAGCTCTGTTGATGGGTGACAGATTTTGAGGATCCTCCTACAGCAGTGAGAAGAAGAGGCAGAAATTGGACAGAGCTTCCTCTTTTGTCTCAGTTTAATTTAACTCTGGGTTTTGTTTTGTGGGCTGTCCTCCCTTATTCCCACCACCTGTTCACAGGATTCATTTTAGTGGCTTTGCGTATCAACAGAGCATTAGACTGGCTCCATACTTATTCCTTAATTCCAGTGGAATTTAAGAAATGATCATGTGTGATGAGCAAGGGAAGGATGTGGTTTTTTGGAAAGCAAAACCACCTACCAGTGTACTCTAGTTGCTTAAAATACCTCCTATGAAATTGGCAGTGCTGGGTTTTGCGCCAAAAAATGGGTTTGCTCTGACAAACAGTAGCAGAATGAAAGGTGGTGCAAATGTCACATGGATGTCCCAAAAGTGTGGAGAGAACTAGGGTGCTGCAGGACAGACACCTTGCTTTTAGTATCTGAAGGAGACAGTGTATTAAAAAATAGAATCAGTAGCTATGTGGAGAAATACAGGGTATTGGGAAAAAATAAACACAACAGTCATAGAGGAAAGTCATAGTTCACAAACCTAATACTGTTTACAGTAAATGTCTCTGAGGTTGTAAATGGGGTAATCAGACAAAACACATGTGCTTGTGCTCTCTGAAAGCTTTCAGAAACTTACAGTTTAATGATGGTTGCAAAATAACAAACCACGAGTAGGAATGAATCACTCTTTGCCAAGGAGAAAGGCAAGCAGGGGCAGTCTGCAGAGCAGTCCTGCACTCTATGAGGGCCAAATTATTCAGAAGTGATCTGGAAAAAGGAGTGAGCTATGAGGGACCAAAGTCTGTTCATGGTCCTGAGTTGCTCAGGGCAGTAACAAGGAGAGATGATTGCTAAGACTAGCAGAAAATCTGGTGTTTGTGTTGAGAGGATGGACAATAAATGACAAGAAATACAATGTAACGCTCATGGGAATAAATGACCTCAACTGTGCATACCCGTATTTGATGAGGTCTAAATACCCTGTTTCCAGTAAGAAAAGCAACCTTGGAATAATTTTGACTAATCCTCTGAAAACATCAGCTCAGTGTACATAGACTTAGAGGTAAACAACACGAAAGGAGCAACGAAGCAATGGGGTGGGAATAAGCAAGTCATTTTAATGCCCGGGCTTCCTGTCCCTTACAAACTGTAGCAATAATTTCATTAAAGAATGGGAACTACTCTGCATAGCATGACATACCTTAATTTTCACTTGCCAGCAGTTATCCCATGTTAGTGTTTGAGGCTGCTAAGACATACTTATTTGAGGTACAGTGGAAAATTGGACAATGCTGAAGTATTGGCTGGCAAACTTCAGTTTTTAGTGTTTTTGAATGGAAGTACTTATATTGTCTTATGCTGAGAAACTGGTTATGTGCTATCAAAACCATGGACATTGTTGTCCATACCTCCAGAATTCATCTTCAGGCCTATCAGAAAATCATACAACCACCATTTGCCCAGATCCACAAAACCACTTAGGAATATAAAGCCCATTGTGACCATTTGGATTTAAGTACCTAAATGCTTTGTGAATCCAGTCATCTGCAGCTGACTTCTTATTCCATGGCCATAAGTCAACAGAACTGATAAAACATGAATTAAATTTTAAATAATGATCTTTGGATACTCTTGACATTCTTGTGCTAATTAACACATTGGCATATCCAAGGCTTACATTCTCTGATGGACACTCATATTTCGTCTATAAAGACAAGAAATGAACCCTCGTCTCTGCCAGTAGGCTAGCCAATGCATCACTGTCAAGAATACCCCAATATCATCAGAATCCAAGCTGAGATGAAGGTTATGGTCTATCAATACTCATTACTGTGCTCAGAGGAGAGCTGATGTTTGATGCAAACACTACCTCAGAGACACCTGAAAGAGCTCCACAACTCTGCTCATAAGTGAAGTTTACATTGACTGCTAGAGATGCCATAAACTTAAGAAGTCAGAATATCAGAAAAAGAAAACTAAATTAAAAGTCAGTATCTGTTATCACCATTATTAGATCTTCTAATTAAGCTAGACAGAAAGGTAATGAAAGGGAACTACAATTTCAGATAAATATGGCTTTCTGTGATAGCAACCATGCTTTTATTTTCACATTCAGTTTCTCTGAATGAAATCCCAGATTCCTATCATAAACTGGGATAGCTCAGTCTTTTTTTCCACTCAAATGAGGACAATTGGCAATGCATGCAAAACATTTCATTTTCTTGTTCTCCAATAAATTTAAATTAATTGAGTTCTGTTCAGCTCAGTAAGTCATTGCATTTCCCATTTTGTGACATTACTGCATGAAAGTTTTATTTAGGGAGGTAACTGTCATAACTCTCTCTTATAAGCCAAATCTTACAGCATCCTCTATGATGCCCCACATCACCAGCTTCACAAGAAAAAACACATTTGCACTCTGGAAAATACAGCTGGAACAGAGAGAGCAGGGCCATAAATTACATGTCTATACAGGAGCAGACTTATATAGTATGTAATTCAAGAATTTTTTTATGATTGATGCTGAGTGAGACAGTTCTGATCTGTTGAGGAAAGTGAAGGATTCCAGTCTGAATCGATCCAAATCTAAAAACTTAATTTGCAGTTTCCTGATGGGAAATTTGATTTCGTATTTTAAGTCAGAAAGCCATTCCTATGAAAAACATAAGAGCCTCTGTGTTGTGCCATGTATGTCATGCTGTCCTTGTCCCTGCTGTAGACCTCACAGTCATCACACTGCTCTTCAAGGGGAAGAAGATTCAGACTCAAATAAATAGAGCTAAGACATTGTCCCTTGAAAAAAAAAATGCTAAACTGACTAATGCAAAAGAAGTGTACAGACTTTTTGATTGCTTTGCAGCTTATTTAAAGGTAGCTTGCAACAAATTACCATTTTATCATTTTACAAAAAGCTGAAAGGAATATTTGATGACTGTACCAAATCATAATGATGTAGATGATAGGATCTGACAGCAAAACCGTCAAAGAAATTTGCAGCTAAAGATCTGCTGCTTTCAGTGGGGTCCGTTAATGAATGAAGATCACAAAGTGACAGGAAATTACAGGGATTTTTTTGGACTTTCTGCAATTTAAAACTTCAGGAAGTAGACAGATTAAAAACAAAATAAAGCAAAAAATTGGAGTTTACGACCAAGTGAACAGTTATTCAAAGCTTAGATACCTATATTGAACCAGGCTCTCAATTTAGTTAAGTGTTCAGCAGTCCCTGTATGATGATAAGCTGCCAGCAGGCTGGGGGATGAAATGATCTTGTTTTACCTGTACGCATGTGGTCTCTCTGAGGTAAGACACGGTTCAGTAGCTGTCTGAGAGAGGCCTTTGAGGATAGCAGAGGCTTAAATAATTCCCCTCCCTTCTCCACTAGCAAGAACATTTTCTCCCCTATCATGCTAAGGAGAAAAGAAAGGTGATGAGGAAAATGATGAAGTAACATGCATTGGTGTGGGACCACACATGCATTGGTGTGCTCAGACCAAGCACCTTGGGACTGGGACTGAGAGGGACCTCCTCACACCAGGGTCTCTGCTGGCTTCAAATGAAGGACAGACTCTGTTAGAGGAAGGCAGGAGATATATTCAGGCCAAGGAGACGTATTCAGAGGAGTGCTTTGTATAAACAGCTTCTGAAAACATATGGGTTGACTGATATTCCAAATGGTCTTGTGATATCTCTGAGCATCTAACATTTGATGAAGTAACGAAGGAGAAAAAGGGGAAAATCAGCCATCTGCAACAAGCAATTAGATTAGCTACAGTGAAGACGGTGGTAATGTGAAGGCATTGAAATAGAATTACAAGGCTGAAATAAGTAAGCTTTTATGCCCAGAATAGATATTACATCAGAAGAGAACCTGAAAGTGTGAAATATGGAGCACAGCTTTGCTTGCAATGAGGCAGAAATCCAAATCTGATACCACACTGGTTTCCTTATAGTATAACTTCTCTGTACTCAGTGGCTTACTGTCTTGATTTACCACAAAAATGCACATAACAGTGTTCAGCAAATCCAATTCTGCATTTATAGCAACTGGAGAGAGACATAAGGTTGAGATACAGAACTATAGCTCCACTTGGAAAGGCCAGCCCTGAATCAGGAAAGGAGAGCTCACCACCCTTCATAAATAAGAAAGGCACCATGTGTGACTCCCACTCCATCTACGGAGAATTCATTCATAAACATATTCCTAAGCCTCATTGGAAAAGTGGATTGCAAAAATGTTGTAGAAAATGTGTCAACAGATACAATTTACCAAGACCTCAATTCAGCTATGTCATTCCAGTAACACACAGCTGTTCTTCAGCCACAGCTTCCTAAACCAGACGTTATCTATATGAAATAAGAGAGACGAGAGATCCTTTGAGTTTACAACCCTAACAGTGTAATGCCTCACTGTGAATGCCATAGGGGAAGATATTTAAGAAAGATCCATAAACCAGCAGCTAAAATTGAATCAAAGTCAGTGTAAAACACTATCTGTATTCATGTACATATTAACAGCTCTCAACACTCATTTCTAAGTTTTGGCAAGTTGGTGTCCTATCTTCTTTAACTGAATAAACAAATTATTAGTTTTCTGGGCAGACAGACAAAGTGGGTGGAAAATAAATGGCTTTCTATCTTTTTTCCTAGCATAGAACTGTGCTTCAGCAAACATCCTATTCATAGAAATCCCAAATAAGTGGCTTCTGATACAATACAACAACAAGTAAAACTATTGCTTTTTATGCATTTCAAGGAAGTAATCCTATTATCTGTCAGACTGCAGTGCTAGAAGAGATGGAAATTCAAGTACAAAGCAAATATATCACCCTCAAAGTTCAGTGAAACCTCAAATAAAAAAAAAAAGAAAAAAGCATCTGACAAACGCTTTGAGGATCCTTTACCAATAAATTATTTTACGCAATTATTCAATGGGAGCTGTAGTTGTGAAACCTTGCTTTGATTCCTTTACTTGTGACACATGCACATAGGACATTTACTTACTCTGGGGTTATTTTCATCCATCATGCAATGTACTTATTAGCATACTTGTAGTTTTCCTGTGTCTTTAATTTACATATGATATGCTGTGCTAGAAAACGTGAAAGAACTGTTAATATCTGTCAGTAAATATGTGCTCACAGAGATTGTTTTCAGCTGAATTAAACTGATTTGATAATGATATGCTCCCATATGCTCAGTAGGTGTATGTCACTTCTAGAAGACCTTCACCTTTCAGCAGCTATAGGGCAGGAGCCACAACATTAATACTTACACAACACAGGGCTCCCAGGCGGTATGGAATAGGCATTTTTTGTTTCACTTAAGTGTCAAATATAAGGTAAACCCCCTAAGTAATTGATGATCATTGGTACTTTCCTGTTCGATTTCCCTCTCAAGCTATTCCTGACCCTTACACTGAAATCTGGGACAGGAGAAAGGACAAAGAAATTCCCCATCATGAGCAGATGCTGCACCATCGTGTACATGGTATCTCCCAAAAAAGTCACAAGTGAGTAGACTGAACAATAAAGATATAAAGTGTGTTTATACAGCCCCAAATGCTTAGCTTTCCAGTTCATTCCCAGATTCTGGTTCACTGATTGTCCATGCTGCATAAAACGTGATCCCAAGGCTGAACCTATTATTTTCCTCCCAGACAAAACCAGGGACCACTCTCAGCAGTCAGTTAGTGAGTAGGCTTCATCATGTTTGCCTCCTTTAACTTAACACAGTCCTCCAACGTGATTTGCATGGGTCTGACACCCTTATGTATTCCGTAAATGTTCCTAGGCCACCACATCCCAAAGCATGTCATACATGGTCTTGGTGTCCTACTGTAAAATACTATTATGGTGGGCTGAAGCCTAGATCTTCAAGTATTTCACACACTATGAACTGAGAAAGCACACGAGAAAGTATATGAGTATTGGACTGTGAGCTAAGACCCAAAGGGGATGAGTGGTTGGAGAGCGACCTGGCAGAGAGGGACCTGGGAGTACTGGTTGAGAACTGGCTGAACACGAGCCAGCAGTGTGCCCAGGCAGCATGGAAGGCCAATGGCATCTCGGCTTGTATTAGGAATAGTGTGGCCAGCAGGACTAGGGATGTAATTCTCCCTCTGTACTTGGCACTGGTGAGGCGTCACCTCGAGCACTGTGTGCAGTTCTGGGCCCCTCACTTCAAGAAAGATATTGAGGTGCTGGAGCGGGTCCAGAGGAGAGTGATGAGACTGGTGAATGGGTGGAGGGAAAGTCTTATGAGGAGAGGCTGAGGGAGCTGGGGTTGTTCAGCCTGGAGAAGAGGAGACTCAGGGGAGACCTTCTCACTCTCTACAGCTACCTGAAAGGGAGTTGTAGTCAGGTGGGGATCGGGCTCTTCTCCCAGGCAACTAGAGACAGGACGAGGCGACATGGCCTGAAGATGCGTCAGGTGAGGTTTAGGTTGGATATGAGGAAGCACTTCCTCACGGAAAGGGCAATTAGACACTGGAATGGACTGCCCAGGGAGGTGGTGGAATCGCCATTCCTGGAGGTGTTTAAGGAAAGATTGGATGTGGCACTCAGTGACATGGTCTAGCTGATGTTGTGGTGTTGGGTCATAGGCTTGACTTGATCTTGGAGGTCTATTCCAGCCTCAATAATTCTGTGATTCTGTGAAAGCCTACATCAAGTACTGTACAGTGTGGATGCATCCGCTAAACTGTGCAGGGCAGACTTGAACAGTGAGGGTGAGACCCTTTAAACCCTAGCAGTCAGAAACCACTTGCCACCAGAAGCATTTAGCAGTACAGATAACACTAGAAAAGCAAAAAATCATCTTGCACACTCATGAGTAGCACATCATCAACTATAAATACTCATTGTCCCAAAATGGCTGCATGTGTCTTTTGTTAAAATTAAATCAAGAGCAGAAATTCTTGACTGACACATAGTCAAATACCAGTATTAGGTCTGTCTGATATGCAGCTGGAGCTAAATTACTGGTTTCTTTTCAGACAAAGGAGTTAAAATCTTACACAATATGAACATATTTTGGACTACATGAATATCTGACTCCTCACCTTCCACCTAACAAATCTGATAGGAAAGACAGGAACTTCAGCAGGCATCTATTTTGCAAAGATATTGTCAAGAAAAGTAAAGGACAAGAGCCACTCTCAAAAAATCATTGTTCTTGCAGGGTATTTGACACACAAAAGAAAGCCAACAGTGGAACTTGAATTATCAACATCTGTAACACACCAGTTATGCTGTCAGACTGCAAATCCTTTCTAGGAACTTGAGCAATGCCTGAGAACAAGAACATCTTTCACTCACCTTCTGTGAGGTTAAACTTTTAGTCTAATCCAGTCTGATCTTCTGGGCATGCCAAAATACAAATATCATACAAATATTAAAAATGCCAGGGGAAGAAAGAGTAAAAATAATTAAATGCATTGCCTTCCAAATCTAAAATCCTTTTGGTCCCTTAGATGAAAAAATAAATCAGTAGTACAGAGGAGATATTTTACAGCAGTAATATTTCAGGCTGCTGTCTGTAGTATATAATGCAAATGAACAATTTCAAGCATGTTAAATGTGGTGAGGGTAAAATGTGATCATGTCCACAGCAGTATCGAAAACAATTTTCAGACAGACCCAGCTGTAAAGTTTCAGCCACATCCAAAAACTCAGTACAGACTTCATGGCTCTTTTTCAAACTCTTAGTTGTCAAATGGGAGGTTTTCTATCAATGCTGCGTAGGCTGAACTATGGACAACCTCTGCCAATGTCTGACTACAGCCACTTTCCTGCCATGAAAACCTTGCCTAAACTGGAGACTAAAAAGTGTCAAGTTACTTGCACACAGAAAAACACCCTACATTTCCCATCTGAATAGCTCTAACTCGAGATTCAAGAACCAGAAAAGCTAGAAAATGTTATTACAAAATCTCTGTGAGGGAGTCGAGAGATTAAAATGCCTTCTTTGACAGTGACCTCTGTATGTGTAAAGGCAATTTGAAGTGCTCTTTTTATCTGGGCTAACACAGCAGGTGGAGGCACTTCACCTCACTGCTCAAGGTGTTCATTCACTCAGAATGGTTATTAGCAGTGCTCATTCAGTGTTTCATGAAGATAAACTAATCCACAATAAAAAGCTACAAGCAAAAGTGTTCAGCTCTGAGAAGTCATCTATCAACCTGTTTGTGGAGTGCAAAGACTCTTACTTAGAGCTGAAGGAAATCTGCTCAGAGTTTCAGTATATATCTGTCAGTGTTTCCAAACCTGTCAACTGTAGTGTTAAATGTATAATTCAGCAAATTAAGTTCATAAAACTAAATGATTCTCAAAGGGCCGGGTCCACCCAACCAAGCCTTGAGAATGGATGCAGGTCCCAGCGGTAGCTGCAGGACCCCTGAATGACACCAAGCTCAGAAGTGATGGAGACACAGTACTTCCAGAGAGACTTTCTCTTCACCTCTGAAAAATGCTGCTCCCCACCTTCTCCCCCTGGAAATGATTGGCAACAATTGCTAAATGTTGGAAATAGGCATGGCTGGCAAGATCATGGACCTACAGCAACCAACAGTAAAATGCACATTAACTTCAGCACAGTGGGGATTTCAACCCTGTGGTCTTGAGTGAAAAGCACTATATGATGACAGAAGATCAACATGCTTCTGTAGCTTGTTTTGTTCGTTTGCTGTGCACTGAAGGAGTGAACAAGTGGGAAGAGGGGGAAGGTAAGCATGTGTTAGTGGGACTTCACTCCCAGGACCAGGGCGCAGAGCACCCACACAGCACTGCGGCTGGCCATCCTTACGTTTCTCATCCTGGCTTTTCATCTTCTTCCTGCTGTCGCGGTCGGGCACGCAGAGGTCCGACCACCTCCCAAAGGGAGAAGGGTTGAGGGTAAATTGGGACATCTCCCCACCAGGCTCGCAAGCAGACACGGAGATCGAAAGAGTATCTAACAAGTTTATTACTAAATATATTCAAATAAAACCTTATTTACTCTATGGAAATATTACAATATTAAAGAACACCACGCCCACCCATTCACTCCCTCTCTCACCCACCGAGAGATAAGGGCAAATAAGGACTTAATTATGTCAAGATACGACCTGTATGTGTGGATGGTGCGTGTGTGTGTGTGCATGTGTCCTTTCGGCGTTTGGTGATGGTCTCCGTGGAACGGCGACAATGTCCGACCGGCAGACCTGGACTGTTTCCAGTGACGTCAGCAGCTTGTAGCTTTTCTCTCTCTCCTTCTCTTGCAGCTTGGAGTGGCTTTTCCTGGCAGCACGTCTTTTCTGGCAGTGCAGCTTTCGGTGCANCTGTTAATGCCTTTGGTTTTGCACCTTCCCCAAATGCAGCAGCCATTGCTCCAACCAGCCCCTCAATAATAATTTCCCTCCTCTTATCCTTCCTGTAGACAGTTCAACAGAGTCATTAACATTTTCACTGGAACTGACCCAAATGAATCATAGAATCATTCAAGTTGGAAAAGAGCCTTGGGATCATCGAGTCCAACCATCAACTCTACTCTACAAAGTTCTCCCCTAAACCATATCCCCCCAACACCANAGCCACACTTACCCAAGCCTGTAGTGTTGCCAGGGGTTGTTGTGGCCCAAGTGCAGGACCTGGCACGTGGCTTTGTTGAACCTCATACCATTAATGTTGGCCCATCGATCCAATCCATCCAAGTGTCTCTGTAGAGCCTCCCTATCCTCATGCAGATCAACAGTCCTGCTTAACTGTGAACTTACTGATGATACACTCTATCAAGTGTGTGATGATCTATCAAGATCATCGATAGATGTTAAACAGAAATGGTCCCAACACTGAGCCCTGAGGAACACCACTTGTGACCGGCCGCCAGCTGGATTTAACTGCACTGACCAACCTTCTTTGGGCCTGTCTGTCCAGCCAGTGCTTGATCCAGCACATCATATGCTCATCCAGGCCATGAGCAGCCAGTTTTTCCATGAGAATTCTATGAGTAACAGTGTCAAATGCTTTTTGAAAATCTAGGCAGATAATATCCACAGCCTTTCCCTCATCCAGTAGTTGGGTCAATGGCCCTAATCAAGACGAACTGATACACTGACAAACCCTCTGCAGATACCTGTCAGGGGTGAAGTACTACCACCTTTTTTGTAATAGATACCAGGATTCAAAAAAATTATCTCTCTCCTCATCTCTCCCAAATTATTTGTTTATTAGAAATAGAGGCAAGGATTACAGGTTTTTAGATTAATGCCACAAGCCCCACTCTTGCAGCATGTGGAGAGATGCATGATATGATGTATGTTCTTTTATGTAATTCTTGAAGTTTTTTGGTCTAAAGTGGGTTGATGCTTCCTTTTACGTTCAGGCATCACAGCCTATAAATAAAGAGGTAAACATCTGTTCGCTAATGGGCTATGTCCTGAAAGTTAAGTTGCTTATCTTATAAAGGCAAAGGAGCAGAAATGTTTAATTCTGAAATTGCTGATATTTACTACTGATTTACAGAAATACCAACATCAGCCAGATAAGCAACTCCTTATCAGTATCATCATCTAGCAATTTCATGGCCGTTGGAGCAAAGCCCATGCGGCAACTCACTTCTGTTTCACTAAAGAGAGAAGAAGACAATGAGGATGGACTCAGAGACAGCTGAAATCTAACCCATCTCCCTGCGAGGCAGTTATCAAGCTTTGGTGTGCTAGTTTTGGCAGCAATATGTGTTGTCTGAGGGATTCAAAGAAAGAAATAGGAGTGAAGTGCTGTTATACAGTGAACAGAATGAAGTAATAAATAAAACTCTTCACCACTCTGAAAATGAAGATTCTTCTCCTTACAAAAAAACCCCCAAACAACCAACCACCTTTAAAACATTAACACAGTTTACTCTCTGTCAAGGCTCTCATGCTGTTGTACTGTAACATGAGTCTCTTTGCCACGTTTTGTGCCTAGTGAAATCCCCTCTCTCTGTGTTTCAGTGACCCCACTTCAGCTTGTTGAGTGCTTCTGCTCCTATTTACAAGTGCAGTCATAGTCTCTCTGGATAGGCTTTAAATTGTATGGATCTGACAGACATGAGAAAGTATTTGAGGTGACATGTGAAATGAGAAGTGTGCTTCTTAATAGCAATTTATTTCTCCTTGGTAATCCTGAATTCACTTGTGCCCATGCTGGCAATGATTTGTGTTTATGAGGATTTACAACTGAGTCATACATACTCTGAAATAGCCTATGTATCCCACAGCAAGCGTGTGACAGGAACATATTCAGGACTAAAGAGGACTGGACTGGGAACAATAAGACCTTTCATGCTGATGTAATAATACCTTCATATTTTATTGCTCTTTCACCTGGGATCTTGCTGCACCATCTGTACTGATGCTGACCAATACCTTATTCCGTAGGTGAGAACAGTGGGATTCCTCCTGATGTAAGATGCTGCTCCCTGTAAATGACAGTGTTGTGGTCACTAATAAGTTTCAATTATTTAAACAGTGCTCAAATGGTAAGTGTGGAGACTCTAGTACCAGACAGGGATAATGAGTTAGATTCTGTGTGTGAAGGTAAATCTTCTACTACATTTATAAAGCTAAAACATAAATGAAGGAAGCTCAAATTATGAATTACCCAACTGCCTTTTGCATCAGATGTGTGTATTTCCTCTTTTCTTACTTTTGCAGGGTGGTGTTTTCCACATGACAATCTATAAATGGAACAGCTTGGGTATTTTTTGAAAGAATCTTTCCTTTTTCATTAATCAAACAGGATAAATATCACAGCAGGCTCTATAGTACATTTTTCTTTATGAAAGTGTGAACTGAGATTAGTCAACAATTAAGTTATCTGATACTGATTTTACATGTGCTATCAACTCACAGCAGCAACTCTTGACACCATGAGATGTCCAGTGCTGTTAGAAAGCCTTCAACACCTAACCAGATGCATGACAGTGTATTCTGTCTTCTCACTCCAGCACTGCCTTGTCTTCTCCATTCCATGACCCTTGATTTGGGGATGGAAGTCACCAAGTGAGATCTTACACAGGAGCTGGAGCACAGGCAGGCAGGCTGATAACTAAGGGGGCAGCAGCAGGGCACGGAGCTGCAACTTTTCACTAAAAATGGAGGGTGTACCTTCATCCCTTCAACACACACTAGAGCACTGGGGAAAAGTGTGGTATCTTCAGTGCCTTGTGTGTTCTGACTCTGGCTGCAAGGTGCTTTCTTCCTGGTCCCCATGGTGGTAGTAGGGAAAAGATGTCATTGCAGCGTCTCATTTAACTGTACAACAGCACATGGCTGCCTGCAGGTTCTCCCCAGTCTCTAAGCTCCCGATGTTCCTTGAAGTTTCTTTTCCAACAGCAATTATTCCTCTGATAAAAAAGCAGATTTTTTAATGACAGGTTTTTTCACTCCACTGCCTTTAAAACAGGGCTATAAATCATACTAAATGCCTCCACAATATGTAAATTGGCTCCTTTATAGAACATTTTTCATTCAGTATAAACAGAGCAATTACATTCTTTGACATTTGCCCAAAATTGCTATTTCTTTTGCCCTTTCCGAAGAGAGACTTTTCATCCGTGTCATCTTTCCTTGTGTTATGCATTAAATGAGAATGTGTTGCAAATGCTTCATCCCAATTCTCCTTTTTAAAAACCAGCTGGGTTCGACTGCTGTCTCTCTAGCCCTCCTTCTGATGTGTGTCCTTTCTACCGGTCCACTCAATCTCCTTCATTGTTTGTGCATTCCCTTTGTGTATTAGGTGGTAATTTCAATTCTCTTTCTCTCTTTTCAGAGCATATTTTATGCTTTGATACAGGGCACTTAAAAAGTGTCCTCTTCCGCCATGTCATGGCCAGACTCCTTAAGCAGCTTCTTTTATGCCAGTTCATTCATTGTTTTGCCAAACCTTCTTTAAGTTTCTCCGTGTTTGCTTGCGAGCCTGGTGGGGAGATATTCCACTTTGCCCTCAACCCTTCTCCCTTTGGGAGGTGGTCGGACCTCTGTGCGCCCGACCGCGACAGTTTCTCTACTGTTCATCCTAGGGACACCTTGACACAAACACTTGGGTACTAGAGCCCTTTTATTTCTCCACAGCACTGATGTTGCATTGTGCTGGCTTTGTATTTTGAATTAGAGTTACCTACAACAATGGGAGTTTGAATCTAAAGATCCAAGAGACCCTGAACAAAATAAGAACAATGAAACTAGCAATTCCAGAACATAGTTTTTAGATAAAGTCATGGGAGCCTCAAAAATACAGTAAAGCTCAAATTTTCCTAAGGTATCCGGAGAACAACAGAAATAAACAGTCAGAGACAGATATTCTTATTGATGCATTTCTTTTATCTAGTTAATGACCTAATTAAGCACAGACAATCAGGCTCAGTTTTGTGTACCATTTTTATAAACTGGTGATGTAAGCTAAGGGATGTCTGGCTTTGAGTGTCCAAGATGATTGCCAAGTTGCTTGAAGTCTAATCTACAGTGCAGCTAAGGAACTCCAACATACTCTTCTGTTAAAAGACAAATTTTGGTGCAGTTAAAGTCAGATAGATCTTCTTTATTGCTGTAACTATTTAAGATAGAAAATCCATGATGACAGTTTGCTTCTGTATATCATTTATTTTCTTAATTGTTTTCCCGCAGTGCTTCTTTAATAACAGACACATGGAGCCTGTCACCCTGACAAAGCGCTCTTTCAGTTAGCAGCATTTTTCAGACTGAACTCCCTATAGGTACTGCTAGAAACTCACTGTTAGTTTAGTCCCTACAAGTGTCATATTTCCTTGTCCTTCTGTCAGTGTTTTCGAACAAAAAAGTAATTCTTCTGCAGCCATAGCTTTTTAGTCAGATTTATCTGCAATGCTGTAAACTGAAGCTAAAGCAACGAGTCAGTTTTTCTCTTAACCAGCATCTTTAATTGATACAGATTTTACAGATTTTGATACAGATTTTACAGATTGAAACAGATTTTACAGGTTTCTTTTTTTACAGAATTTACTGCCATTTATAGGGAATGCTTTATATAGTCTTAGTAGGAATCTTGCTGCTATACAATTATTTGAAAGTTTCCAGTCTTAGATAATTGACCACACTGACTGCAGAATTTACAACACAGTGAATTTTTGCTGCTATATCTAATTCCTTTATTTTTCTTCTTCTTTTCCAGCTGATTAATGTTCCAATGTCTGGGGCATGTATTCACTTTGTCAATCAACATCATATCTCTTGATAAAATCACTAGTACCTCTGCAAAATCACTTCTCTGCTAAAGGAGGTTTTGTTCAATTCAGAATAACAGGCTGTTGAAATCTCAGCTAGCTTCCAAACCACCTGACTGCTTCTAGCAAACCCCATTTGTTTGGGGCAAACCCTGCCACACGAGCCCCCTCACACCTGTATTACCTGGTTTTGGTGAAATGAGCCTCTCCTTCTTAATCTTCTACCAGCTATTTCTTTATCCTTAACCAATCCAGTGAAGAACCTATGACCTTGTTCTTGGAAATCGCTGACTTTTTGTTCAGTAACACACCACCATGACAAACTGTCCACAAACAACCCACGAAAGATATTGGATGGTTTTCATGTAGTGAGTAAGGCAGTCTGATGGCATGCTTAAAGCAATTAGAATCAAGATCATACTGTTTTCTTATAGATTGTCCCATCTGTGTGTCCTTTCCTTTCTATGTCTTGGGATGATTTTCTTTGAAGCTGTCTTCCCACTTGAGCTGTCAGCTTCCAAACACAGTCCAGTCCCACAAGAAGTGGAGGTGAAGGGCAGGATTCTGCCTCAAGCTTCTGGCAGCTGCAGTCAAGGAGTCTGACTGGAAATACTCTTAAACGCTGCAATTGCTCTCCTTCAAAATGAAAAATTACTTGCCTACTGACAGTAAAGCTGGAGACATTTACAGCCACTGTGTGTGACCTTCTCCATGCTTTAGCTTTGCACTTAAGGATTGTATATGACATGTTTTCCCCAAACTCAGAAGAAGAGTAAGAAGGGAAAAATCAAGGGATTTTAAACCTCTCAGGAGCCTCAGATCACAAAGAAATAATCTTCTGTGAGAGTCACTGTTTACTGCCTCCAAGTCACAGAAAATGCCTCGTGACCAAAATTGTGAAAAGTGTTTATTTAAATGTTTAAATCAGTGACAGTACTTTTATTCCCTGCTAGAGAAGCTTTATTTGAACACACGGCAGGCAAATCATCCTTGTTTGCCTCCATGGCAACCCCTCCTTGCTCTCCTTTTCAGTCCTTAGAGGGGGAACCTTCCTTTCCTATGGGCCTCCCAAAAGCTGACTGCCAGCCCCGGACACTGCTTTGACACTGTTCCTGAGCCTTCCTGATTCATTATGGCCCTACAGGAGCTGTTACACTCTGTTCTAGCTGCCCATTGGCTTCGGGTGCGAAAGAGGGGAGAAGTCCTGACCTGTTTACAGTAAACCATTACCTGCCTTCACTGCACAGGATCTAACAATGCAGTGACTACACTCAGCAATGCCGCAGGACATCAGAGACGTTATCTGCCTTGTTAATAGCAGCTATTTTACAACGCTCTATTTTGCAGGAGAAAAGGGACAAATTTCTGGTCACATGGGTTTGCTCTGTAAGATGCTCTCCAACCCAGACGCTGAGGACAGACAGAGTCTTCTTGACAAGTTTGGGGTCAATCGTGCTTTCGGCTGGATCATTTGAGGGGAAAGGGCAACTCATCCCTGTGAGGCAGGTGGAAATGCAGTTAGAAAATGAAGTAATAGAAAGATTCCCCATGGGGCTTTCTTTGTGTGGGTGCCATGTGGTAAGTCTGTGATACGCCACAGAGCCAGCATCCCCGTGGCCTAGGACTTTAAAGGCCAGCAGAACCGTCAGCTTTATTGCCCATGTTTGCCTTATAAATCATCCTTATTTCTAAAGCCTTTGCCACCAGCAATGATCTCTAGTGTCGATGTAAGCCATCTCCAAGGAGCACAGTATTTTCAGAACAAGAAAACTGCATCAAGTTTTCTCAAATGGAAATGGCACCACTTTAATCCAACCTTTTGGTGTTGGCTACAGCAGTGGGCAAGGGTCATTTAGTGAAATCTGAAATCCCACCCTAGACAAAGCCTTTAGCATTGAACAGGAAGCATGGTTATTTCATGCCTGAAGTTTAGACATTCTGGATCTGTTAGGCTGTAGAAGTGTTTAATCTTGATTCATTACTGTGAATGATCTGTGAATATCCTGAGGATTTAAACTGGTGACTTAGTTTTCATTTATTTTCATAACAATATTTATAATTTATAGTAACTAGGACAGCGTCCTGAAGTTTGGGAAAACCTTAATGAATTTTTACCTAATTTAATGAATCACCATGGAGCCCATATTGCATTTCAAACACTTTCAGTGTGTCAGTCATTACTTGCTTGCCTCCAACTTTCAATCAACAGCTCTGGGAGGCAGAAAAAAAAAAACCCTGTGGAAACACACTCAGAGAAAACATTTGCTATTGCTTACAAAAATTAAATGTCTTTGTAGAAAATTGAATGATTCCACAAATGCTTATCAACAGGAGTAAATTTACTACCAGTTTTATTTGTAATGATTCAGTCAGCAAATAATAGAAGTAAGCACTTGATACTAAAAAGTTACTGTTATTTAGAAATATGATTTTGACATTGATGCAAAGACAAAATGATAGAATGGCTTGACTATTTTGCATTTAAAGTGGGGGAAGATAATTAGAGACCAAGATCTCTTGGATGTATGACTTAGTGATTACATCATATGTTGAGAATGGAAAGCTTACTACAAAGATTTGTGAAAAGGACCTTGCAAGCTGAAATTGCAGATCAAAGCCAGCAAATACGTATGCTTCATAGTACAGCATTACCTCAAAATCCTGTATAAAATTAATTACATCCTGCTGAACTGCTCAACACCACTAAGTCTAATTGATGCTATGTATAACAAGAAGATGTGTATAAACTAAGTACAATTTATTTGCTTCCTTTCTTTCTTATTCTCAGATGGAAGACAGTAAATATGGAAATAAACCATCAGCACAAATCGAAGGCAGGTGCAGTTTTGTGTTTGATGTTCTTAATATTTTTATTTCTTTTCTGAAGTGCTTCTTTCCCAACTCTTTCTATAAAATGCAAATGAAATCAATGAAACTTGTGCTGAAAAACGTGCAAGCAAAGTTTGCTTATGGATATTATGACAGTTGGAAAAAATGCTGGACAGTTCAAAAAGTCATTAGTGTCTTCTGTGAAATCTTTTCACTGCAGAATGGGGCTGACTGTAGTTACCTTTGTGGAAAAATGTCATATTAACTTCTGGCAGGAGAATGCACAGATGGCCAATGACTGCATAACATGTAAGAGCATATAGAAGAATGAACTTCAAAATACTTAAGTAAGTAGACAGAAATTTGTTCTGTAAATTCCCCATCAAAACTATCAGTTTCACGCTTCTTTTCTGTCCCTTTTTTTCCCATGGAAAGCAAATGGTAGTGACTACCCCAGAAACACCCTTTGTCTGGACACTTGATTAAACATATTTTGAGGTGCCAGACACTAGTTACGCTGTTAACTGAGGACAGTCTGAGTAGGTAAGGTAGAGCTAAATCTTCACTACACCCTCACACCAGAGACCAGCTGGCTCATGTTTTTGTGCTAGACTTCATCGCTTTAGCAAAACATCACTTTGGCCTGCTTTATGACATATCTTCTTACTTCAGTGAGGGTGTTCATATTTTAGTTACAAGCCAGTAATCTCTTTTTGCAATGTTTGTGTCTGCCACAGCTTTGGTCTTCTAAATAAGTAACTCCAAGGGAGGGATAAGTCTTACCATTTGATAGTCACTTTTAATATTGGTTAGGTCTTAATGGACTTTACCAGAATGCTTTTAGGACTACAGGAGGAGTATGAAGATACCTCAGGCCACCTTTCCCCCTGCAGTGATTTGCACTGTGGGAAAGCCCAGCCTTGAGTTGGCAAGGGGCTATGGCTTGGGTCTCCTTTTGACAGGAGAGAGGCGATGTTGCAACCACACCTCCCATTGCTCCTCCCAAGGCAGCCAGCCTTCCTTGCACCACAATCAGCTTCAGAAAGGCTCTGTGGCTGCAGCACAGAGTACTTGCACTCCTGCACCTAAACCTGGGCTGATACCCTTGCCTGCTGTGCACCTTAACCACCTTAAGGTGGTTAATGACTTTTAGCAAAGGGATGCCCTTACAGCTAACTATTACATGTTATTGCCTTAGGAATATCAACCACGATGATACATGACTGGATGTGAAATTCCTTAAGGGCTCAATATGGAGACCATGAAAGGCTCTGAATCACAGACAAATTGAGTTTAAAAATCCCTCCCACTCCTCAAATTTTGGTGTTTGTATATCTTGAGAGAAATGCTAAAAGAAATTTTCCAGGGTAGCTTAACAAGAATGTACAGAAATGTACTCAGTCTTCTGCCAGCTTGTCTCTTCAGACTTGTGTAAATGTGTCATTGCTTATATATGTTTGAAACACCTACCACCAATTAAGCTCTCTGTGGATGTACTAAGTCATCTCCAAGAGCAGACTAAGTGGATTAGGTCCATGATGCGCTGGAAATAATTCTCTGTGTGTGTCTCTCTGCAATATCTGTTAGCCTGGGCACTGCAACAGGTTAATGTAGCTAAAGTGGTAATTAAGAGCAGGGGTCTGTCTGCACTCCACAGTGTAACCTGCTCCCATTACTACTGTAAGTTCTCATAGGAATGAACCTCAGCATTAAAGCAGGATTAAAAATAATAATATATTGCACACAATAACATACAAAATCTAGCAAAGAATTACTTACAAAAAATACTCTTTTCATCAAAGCTTTTCTATCAGTCTCTAGAATACAATAGAAATTCCATTAAGCTTTGTAAGTCTTCCTCAGTCTGCTGAAGCTACTAGAAAACATCTTCCAGACTTCGAGGTATTCTTATACTAATCAGGGAATACTCTAGTCTCTTTGCCATATTGTCACTTTTTTTTTTTAAATGCCGTTCTTCAGAACGATGTAGAGTCTACATAGGTTATTACACAATTAAAGACAGTTTCAATTTGCAGGTCTAGAGGAGCAGATCTTCATACTGTGCAGTGAAACATTTAGGAATTTACTCTGAGAGAAGCAAAAATGTAAATGGGAGCCTGGCATTTTTGAGCACGCATGCACCTTTGTATTTCAATCTACATATGCAAAAGTTACTCTGCAACTGACTGGTTTTACGTCTGAGCAGAGAAGGGAGGAATACTGAAAAAATTACTAATTCAGAAGATGACATGACCACTTAAATTCAGTTTTAAATTCATGCCTATTTTTGGAGCTGTAAGACATGGACACTTCTAATGCAAATCACTGCCACTTGAACACAGCTCACAAGAAACACTTCTGAGCAATTGGCTCTGTTTCTGTCTCAAAGATGCTGAAAGAAAAAAGAGTGGATTTTCATTTTCTTTGTGATTATGATGTTCCTTATTCAATTCATTAACCATGTAATATAGATGAGTTTTCAGTCTTTGTGAAAAGACAGATTTTGCAGGATTGTTCTAATCCACCATGACATTTAAGGACTTCTTCTTATTTACAAAATCTGTTTTGGTGTTATGATCTCAAAATATTCTTTACATATTCATAAAAATATTAATAGAATAGTTTGAAGTATGTTATTACTTCATGGTTTGGGGTATTTTTTTTTGTGCAGAGCTGGTTCTGGGAAGTATTTCCACTGCCAATTTGTCCTTTCAGATTGTAGACCTTTGCATGATGTTAGCGCATAATCGTGAGTCTGTGTAGTTCTGTCACATCTTGCAATAAAATGTGCTGCTTTCTTTCAAAACACCCTAAGGGAGGAGTCTTATTTTCAATCTGCAAGTATATAAGCTTTTACTAGGTACTAATATCAGGCTGTAACATCAAGCAGAGATGGAGTGGGAGGGGGTGGAAAACCTGCTCGTACAATGCATGGGAGTAACAGTCTTGATTTGTACATGTAGTCTGTTTCTACACATGTAAATCAAACTGGTGTGAAACAGCCTGTGTCCACAGCCTCAGGTGCTTTTGGGGGATGCTCCAAAATGGGGTAGCACTATCCAGACTGACAGTTGTTGCAGGTGGCCTTGACCCATGCTGTTTCACAAATGGTGCCTGAGGCCATTAGGTACCAGCTAGCCCAGAACAGAGAACCTGGGACCCTTCTAACGATTTACCGATAGGGGTGAACAGGACTCAGTGTCTGGAAAACTCCCTGGTACTGCTTTAATTTGCAGGCAAAACCCCACAAATCTGGGAAAAGAAACTATCTTACAAGTTGTGTTCCAAATGCCAAGCTTTTGTTCATTGTAGCTAATACACTCTGAAACAAAAGTACAATTCTTTGCTCTCTGGAGCAGTCATGAACACCACATCTGAATCTGTTTCAGTGGTAGTGATACCCAGGGCTATCTCTGACCTTGGAAAGTAGCTAAATAACAAGAATTGGAATCTGTAAGAACAGCGTGATGCTGTTACAGATTTGGGGCCATAGTGTGCATCTCTGGAGCTGTTGCACCTTGTAGTCATTTGCTTTAATGAGCCTTTCCACTGTTCTCATCATGTAAAGCTGCCTTAAGCTGCTTAAAATGTACTTGGTATTGGGATATTTTTTGGATTTCATCCAAATGTGCAATAGTACAATTTCTAATTCTTAAGACTGGCAGAAGTCTGGCTACTTGAAACTGGCAAGGCAATACAAAATGCTTTCAGTGTCAGTGAGAGCCAGGCTGAATGACTTTGTTTTACCATTAACTCCCTGGGCACAGACTCAAACCATATTGTGTTTATTTTAAAGTCACAGAACGCTCCTAGGAATCATTAAATAATTTCTTTAAATCATGGTCTAGACAAAATACAGTTTCTTCTATTGCTTTAAACAATAACTGCTTCCAGGGAATTTACCCTAATGAAAATATTTCCCTTGTTTCTCGTATTATTAATACATTTCTCTTATTATTCACATCCTCCTGTGGATTTGCTGACACCAGCACAGTTGTACATAGCTGATTTATGGCCGTTTCTTTTGGGATTGATTTGTCAGTTTTATCCCATCTCTTAAATTGCAACGGAACAATAAAAATAAGTAGAATGTATCTACTACACCTACAAAGTCAAAGATGACAGCTCATTACGGAAATTATTGCAAAGAGCTGAAATAGCAAAGACCTTCCTACCAGACCAAAGCTGAGTGGATGAGAGGATGAGATTGCACATATGTAGGGATCTCTTGCACTTTAACAGCTTTTTCTTGAATAAACAGTGAAACATCCACCTATGTTTTCCCTCCATGCCAGAAAGTGCAAGTTGGCTGCAGTTGCAGGGATTGTTCCTTGGTCTTATCTTTCCTTAGCGTAGACATGTCCAAGGAGGCTCCAGATGGAGGTTGGTCCTGAATCATGGACTTTTCCCAGGTAGCAAGAAGAATGGTGTCTGCAGTTAAATGGCACGGCTGTGTTTTAAGCATGTTTTCATTATTGTTATAAAAGGTATGGCAAAAATACACTTGGCAGGTTTCTTATCTGCCATAAAAAGTGCAGTTTTAAATACCAGCATTAGTTGGGCAGCGAAAGCCAGCATTAAAATCTTATGTGATGGACTAATCTGGGAACAAGGGCTGACCAGCACATACTCGGTGGTGGGGAAGCTCTCTCCAGAAGCTGACTTTCACCTTGTAAAAAGGTCTATAGACCCCAGATAGCCATGCAGTCATGTGCAAAGCTCACACTGAAGCAGAACAATTCAAATCCAGGTTACTGTAGCTCATGGTAAACAAACCATGTAGCTAAGTATGACCAAAGATGCTTCTTCCAAGCGGGATGGTGGAATAGTATTAACTGTCTGCAAGACTGGACAATTTGACACTTCCAAAGGTTGTCAAACTGTACTGAAAATGCCCAGGCACTTAACCATATGCAGTAAGAATAAAAAAATAAAACAAGCTGTGGTGTCTAGCAGCTGGTATGTCACAGATAAGCAAAACCAATGGAACTAAAATTGTAACTATTGACATAAGAGACATAGTAACTGCCTTAGGCCAGATGGTGAATGCAGACTGACATAGTTATACTGAGGTGAGTTATTTTGTGCTGGCTGATCCCAGCTGATGTGCTGAACATGAAGCATTACTGACCGAACAGGGGTGGAGTGGCTGCAAGTCATGTAAAACTAGAAGTAGCAAGAAGACACCTTGCCGTAACACACAGATTTATCAGTGACATAATTGCATAGATTTCTTTATGGGCTTTCTTGATGCTTCCATAAAAGACTGTTTCTATCAGGATTTTCAGCGCAAACAAGACAGCTGTATTGGGAAATGACATCTGAGCTGCCCATTAGGGCACTGGGTAGCATTTCTGCTTTGTAACATTTTTTTGTCCCTTTTTTGTGAAGATATCTGAACCTTTACAAACTGAGTCCCAAACCTGTTTTCACTTGTATTGTTCCAAATCACAGGCAACCCAACTGAGATTAATGGAGCTACAGTGTTGTAAACTGATATAAGCTGATATCTTCTTAATTACCTGCTTTCATTAAATATAGATTTGATTAATACTAGAAGTACTGGAGCAACCCCAAGTAGCTGAAAGGCAAGTGGCTGGTGATGAGAAAGGGCACAAGAGTGCTAATCCTCAGCAGGGATAAGGTGCCCGCTCCTCAGGTGGCTTTGCCACCTTTCCCCCTCACTCAGCTGTGCACAGCTGCCTCCTGCCTTCCCTGCCCATGACATCTCTTGCTCCAGAAATCCACGGAGAAAAATTGAGGGGGTATGACGTGAAGTTCACTTCTGAACAGCAAACAAGCCAAGTTAAATCATGCTCATGGGCAAGCAGCTGGGACAGTTCATACCAGCACAGCAAAGCTCCGTGACATTGGCAGTGACCATCCTGCAGCCCCTCACCTTCAGTTTTCACTGCTTGCAGTTCGGAGGCCACTCTGCAGATCAGAAACCTTTCACAGCAAAAACAGACCCCTCCCCTGAGACAACATGGCTTCCCAGATGCTCTCGGAGTTTTCAAACTATTTTCAATCTATTTGGTTCTGTTCTTAACTCTATCAGTCTATACATGGGATGGATCTAGCCTCAGTGGTCCCCCATGCCTGCTCATTCCTGCTGCCAAAATGAACCTTATTTCTCCTTTCAACTCCTTATTTCTGTACAAACCAGAATGTTGGAATAATTTAGGTTAATAGTATTCATGCAAAAAATACACTTGTTGTGTATTATTTTTAGCCAAGATTATTTCCCTTGTGTAATTCACATTGCAGCCTCACAAACATGTGGACAGCCTTAATTGAAAGGGCAGCAAATTACTTCATAGTAGGAGAGCTAAATGGCCAGAGATGAGAACCTCTTCATCCAGGAGACAGGACCTCAGGAAAAATTGAAATGTATCCATCACTCTGCATGTTTTTGCAACTGAAGAGGAAAATTCTCACTTCTATTTTCCCACTGGCATCACTTTAGCATCAGATAATTATCCTTGACTGCTGTTCATGATAGGTTAGAATGAAAATTAATTTTTTCACAGGCAGAAGGTCTCCCACTTACAAAATTAAACATCTGGCTTTTCCAGTGATTTCAGAAGTCTTATGTGTATAGAGATTTATATACTTTTGTATACATATATCCGAATATATATATACACACATATGTATGCATACATACTCACACACATAGAAGTCTAGCAGTAGCTAGAGATACTTACCATACATATGCAATGTCCTGTTCAGTCCCATGAATTCCCATTCAGTATCTTGAACTTATTCTTCTTTTAGGTGTTATTAGCATTGTAAGTTAATTCTGTATCCAGTTTTTCCAGATATTTTGGATCATCTACTTAAAATGATAATTTAAATGTCAGTATAATTAACTTTTAAAAAATTTAATCAACTTTGCCATCAATTAAAGACAATACCAAAAAATTTAGACATGAGAGCAAGACCAGGTAATATGAAGTAGTAAAATATCAAATTGTCCCAGTCCTCTCCCAGTTTATCGTCCTTTCCAGCTGCTTCCCTCTGACTTTTGTCTCTCAGCAGTGAAGCTGTACTCATATTGTTGGTGCTTATGTAGCCCTGCAGAAGCTTTTTGTAGTTTCAGCATCCTTGCTGCACTTACTCTGCTTCGTTTCAGTGAATTGGATTACGGTGCTGATTATTCAGTACAGAAAAAAACACATAAACCTCACAGGAAGAATGGATAAGGCAAGTTATTTGCTTTTTTGGAACAGACTCATATATTCTGTCACTAAAAAAATCTGATGACCTCTAATGATCCTGTAACACAAACAACTTCTTTTCCCCTGCGTGCCTTTAAATTATTAGTTTGTGGGGTTTTGAAAATTCTTTTATAGTTTCAGTGCTGTCACCAGCTGACTTTTCATTTCCAGATGCTCATGTGACTTCACTGGAGACTGTGGCAATCACACAGACCCAGCACCCACTGGTTTTGATTGCTACAGCCTGTCTGCTTCTCCTGTCAAAATCAGGAGTAGCGTGCAACCTTTGATTTAAAGAAGGAGAGCTTTTCCACTAGGCTACTTAGCCCTCTGCCCCAACAGCTGGAGAAAAGAGGCTATGGACAAAGACATGAACTGTTTATATTCTATCAAGTTTTGATCAATATCAGGCATAAAAGGCTAATAAATCAAAACTAGATTAAAATCTCAGATATAAAAAAGCTATTTCTGCTCTCTCATTTGTCTGTGGGGGGATTTTTTGTTTTCTTTTTTAAACGCAATGACAATAATAAATTGACATTTTGGTGTTATTTATATGATTTATATCTGACCTGAGTTGTTCACAGGTATTCATTTTGAAGCCCACTGTAACACTGAGATATTCTAATAAGAGAAACTCATTATTCAAATTGCTTCCAGCACAAGTGAAATTGCTGAATCAAAACTAATTTAAACTAACCCACATACCAACTATTGTTTTTTTGAAGAATAAGCCTATCAGTAGCCAGTTAGCTGCAGTTAGAGGCTTACCAGATAAAGAAAAGTATATGCACGAATGTATACAGCAAAATTTGGTAACGGTCAGTGATTTTATCTTGAACTTACGTCTAGTGTGTGATAAGCTGTTGTGGTTCAAAGGAAATGTATTCTGCTTATACAAAGTCCATTATTGAACAGATACAACGAGCCATGTAGCTAAAGGGTCAATTCTAAATAAAATGCTCATGAATTTTCATACCAGACCAGGCAGGGTGAGCAACTAAGATAATAGTGTTTTGTTTTATTATTAGTCATCTGTAGCACCGATAACAACATTCAGTAGTATTTTAGATAAGTGGCAGCAAATATCTGATAGTGAGCTGGCAATTAAAGAGTGTACTGCCTTTAGATGTTTGCTGTGAAAGCTGGTTTTGACTTTTCTTCCTTTGAAATATATTATATCAACAGTATCTGCTGAATAGGACATATGTTACAAATTAAAATCATTGGTGAGATACTGATCAAGATAGAGGTTATATTTTAAACAAATAGCTGTGGTTTCAATTTGTTCTGGGAACATTGGATATTGATTCTAAAGCTGTAATTATTTCATTTATGAGAGGATTCAAAGTCACGAACATATAAATGTTTCATCTTTTAAACAGATTAACTCATCTCCCCTTAAATTGCTCGTAAATTGAAAAAATCCACCACCCATCAGCATTTGACAAAGACAAAATTATTATGAAAATAGGGGAAAATAATAGAATTAAAAGAGCAAGATTTCTCATCACTGTCCTTGGAATTGCCCTTCTGGATCTGACAAATGGTCTGTTTATGTCTGCATAAATGAACTGGCAGGCCTTAATACTTCATAGTCAGAATACATTCAACAATGATGCTGAATGCTTTGGAGGAGCAGATCTGATACTCACAGTGGCCAAATACTCTGTAAAGGAAGGTTCTTCTTCAGGCAGTTAGTACTTGCCGTATGTCCTCAAGCATGAAGAAAAATGTCCTCTGTAAATGTGTCCTATCAAATGCAATCACAGATGTTCTCATTATGTGGAACTGACTCTTCTGTGAATTGCTAAATTCTTGTTCTCAGCATTATCCTGTGGTACTGAATTTCACGTGATACATGCTATGTGAGAAGTATTTCCCCTTAGCCTTTTCATTTCCTTTAATGTTACCTTGTTCATGTCTTCTGAGAAAGGGTAAATGAGAGTCCTTTGAATTACCTTCTCTGGATCATTCATTACAACAGGCAGAGGTGGTACAGCTTCCTAGTATTAAGTTTGGTATTTCCTATTATGACACCCTGTTTTCAGTTGCTTCTAACTCTGTCAAACCTGAATGCTTCAGGCTGAAAATGTCAGTGCTACATGTCTGCCTTGGGCTGAATTTTTTTTTTCAAAGGTTTCAGGCAAAGCAGATTAGTCACTTCTGAGAATGAAGAAAACAATTGGGGGGGGGTGTGAGTGTGAGGGAGGGGGGTCGGGGAAGAGCAGCTCTTTCACAGTATTAAGAAAAACCCCATGATCTAATATTAAGAGAGAGCTAAAACTCTGGCCCTCTGACTTAGGGTCTTGGGTGATGAGCACTTTCCATCAGCCTATTCACCTGTTGCCACAGTGGAGAAACCTGTGCAGATCTAGTTATGACCTCAATCTGAGGAATTTTCAGTCTCTCAGATCTTCAGTAAAGGTTTGGGAACTTAATGGGTTCCTCTCTTTTGAACATCAACCCTGTGATGACTACTCTATGCAGCCAGGTGTCCAAGTCTCTGAATTTGCTTCCCTGGGGAGCAAGGGAGATGTTCACTACTTCATGGCTCTCAGCTCAGTCTGGTCAGGGGCAGGGATAGGAAACATCAGTGTGGGGACACAGAGGCTAGAAAGGGGAGAAAGAGGAGAAAGTCAGGCTGGGGAGAAACTGGAACTAACTGGGTGAGGTGACTGGGTATTGGGACGAATCAAACTCTCCCACAACATGGGAAGTTAGAATGTGTAATATAATGCTCTGAAAAAATAAAGTCCAAAGTATCTCTAATTTGGTACTCAAAATTAATGCTTTTTTTTAAACTCTAATAACTGTGTCTCAGCTCCCTCTTTGCCAAATGGATCCCTACCCATTTGCTGGGTATGTAACAAAACCACAAGTCATTAACAGATCTAGCATCAATAGGCATCATGGGAAGAAATGAATAATTCTGCCTCCAGCATGGGGTTTCAAACAGCCTGCAGGAGGTAAAATATGAAGCCAAAACAGTGAGAAAGGAGAGCAAAACACAGCAATAAAGAGCTGCTAAATCTGTACTAAAAAAGCTGAGGTGCCCAGCAAAGATACAGTATTATGTAATTACCAGTGGTGGGTATGCCCAGACTGGGACTGGTGCTGTAAAAGCAGTCAAAAGAAAGCATCCCTGAGAGTATTTTATAGTAGTTAACTTAGCTACTCAAAGCAGCCCAGGCACAAACCTGACAGCTCAGGGAGGGCTGCAGACTCACAGTGGGTAACTGTGGAAATATGTGATGGGTACTGGGAGCTCCCAGCTGTGGGGACTGGGATGCTGAAAGGACGGGCTCCAACTGGTGCACAGCTGCGCCTGGACAGAAGGCAGGGCAGGCAAGATCATGGGCAGGCTGTAAACACTCAAGCAGCTGGATTCAGCTTGTGCCTCCTAAATTTTGAGCATTTGGCACTACACTCACAAGTCATTCTTCTTAATTTGCCCCACTGTGCGTAGCTTTGTAGAGCTCCAGTACGGTGCTCCTCTATTGCCTCTTCAAAAACAAGAGACTCAGTCTCCACAGTTTGTCCTCACTTGGAAATCTCACCACAGTGATTTTAATGGCCCATTCTTGAATGACCCAAGTTCCTGACCTACCTTTTGAAACAGAACCACCAAAGTGAATATTCCAGAAAAAGCAGCATTGCTCATTTATAACCCAGATTATCTCACTGTGGTATTGATACTCACTGAGGTGCTTTGTGCTCTTGTCCCCCTTCTCCTCTTCTGAGAAATCTGAAACACTAAAAATCTGACCAGATAGACATAAATCTTTACATCCATTTTTTATCAAAATGCCACGAAAAATAGCTGAATACTTCCTTGGCTTGGAAAACTTGAAGGAGCAGGAGCCAAGGGGGGAGTTAATGTAAGTATGCTCTTCCAGTTTATCTCCAGGTTAGACATACAATCATTTTGCTTGGAAGAGACCTTTAAGATCATTAAGTCCAGCCATTAACCTAACACTGACAAGATCACCACTAAACCATGTCCCTCAGCACCACACCTACATGTCTTTTAAATCCCTCCAGGAATGGTGACTCCACAACTTTTCTGCGCAGCCTGTTCCAGGGTTTGACAACCATTTTGTTTCTTGCCTAAAATGTGGTCAGTGACTGCCTTTCTCCATCCAAGACAGGGCAGCTGTTGATCCTAATTTCTTTATTCAAAATTTCTTCAGCAAGAACGGAACAGATGGGGTTTTCCAGCTGAAGGCATGGATAGACTGACTGCCTCTAGGCACTAGAGAGCAAGGCAACAGGATGAAATTTGTTGGACCTACTTCAGATGTCTATATTAGGATGAGATGACTCATGCCTTAGAAATGCCTGCTTCTCTCCATTGATTGCAAAGGAAGGCAAGCTCAGGTTAAGGAAACTAAAGAAGCTGCACACATCTAAAGTTAAGTGAGATGAAAATCACCATGGAAGACACCTCATTTCCTCCCTCTAACACGCACAGTGAAGAAGAAACACACAAACTACATTATACAAGGAGTGAGTATATTCCTTACTGTATCTAGTGAAGTGCTGGGGCCTGAGTTGTGGGCCCCAGCTGGAGCTGACCTGTGAATGAGTCACAACCTGGCAGAATGTTTTGTTTTTCCTATTGGCTTCATGTTCCAGAGGCAGAACCTGGCCCACCTGTGGCTTTGTGGCTCTGCCCTCACCCAGGTGGTTGTGGTTGGGGTGGTGGGTGAGGCCAGGATTATATCAGCCAGGAGCTGATCAGTTGGAGGAGTTTCCTGTTGGGTGTGGCTTCTGTTGGGGCCAGTTGTATCTTGCTGAGCTCTCTGGGTGGTGCGCTTCCATGTGAGGGGCCACTGAGGGAGCCCTCTCTGTCTGTTGTGTCCAGCAGGCGATGCTGGCACCATAGTGGGCAGCAGAGGAGCTGGGCCCGCAGGAACCGATGGCAGGACTTGAAAGAAGGACGATGAAAGAAGACTTCTGAGGGGATGTTGTTGAGTTCAGCATTGGCCTGTGTGATCAGGCAACTGATGGCAGCATAAAATGGTGATGGCTGAACTGGCACAACACCTAGTTAGCCCATTTGGCAGAGCTAGAAGCAGAAGGGACTCCCTAGAATGGCCCTTATGCAAGGAGTGTGAGAAAAGAAACTATTTTGCCTGCATTGGGTTATAGACTAGTTTGGGTTGGAAGAGCCCTTTGGCCTCATTTGCAGTTCCATTTGCATCACTGTATCTAATGTGTCATATTTTGTAATGGATCATGAATGAAGTCTGTATCACTCAGTGTTTCATCATTATGGTTTTCAGTCACAAAAGCCATTGTTTCTTAGCTTGACAAAGAACTCCTATTTGGAGTGGCTTAATGCAGTCTAAATGGCTGTTAAAATGGGGAGAAAATCAGGAAGCGAATAATAATTGCACTTGTCTGTCCATGATTTAAAATGAAATATTAAAAATTACACTATGCTTGAAAGATAATTTAAAAGAGTATTCATTTTGGTGGTGTGAATGATGTAACTCCAGATAAACCTATTCTAAACTTATGCCTAGTAAATAAGGCCTAGTAAACAGTCTAGTAAATAAAACCTACTTCTAATTTGAAAAATGTGTTTTCTGTACCATTTAAGACAGCAGTAGGAGCATTAATTTGAATGAAAAACTTTCACAGTCTTAATTCAGAGGTGCTAGATGACAATAAAGAGAGTTGTTATAAAGAATCTCCTATCTATATATAAAAGTGCTGAAGTGCTATTATAGCTGAAGCAATGTTCTCTTGAAGCGGATGGTGCAATTTGTGTCCTTAAAACTAAGAACGTATTTAAGAGTTACAACTCCTATGACTAGAGATGCACTAGCATTCTGTGAAATGCTTCCAGTCAGCATAGAAGACAGAGGCTTAATGGGATATTTTTAGGGTTAACATGTTATGAAGGAGTGTGTGAGATGTTTATAGGACAGGACTCCGAGTCCTGAGCATCTTAGGATGCAGACCATAAAAGCAGGGCAAGCATAAGAGGAGGCTGGGAAATGTCTATGTGTGCTTTTAGCAAGTAGGAAGGTTCTTGGGATAAAACAACATCAATGCATATAAATATGGTCAGCAAAGAAATTAGAAGTGCTAAAAATTTAAAAGCACTTGAGTCAAGGAAGTGATTGCATCAGCAACAACCCTTCAGCTAGTAAATCAAGTAAGCTTAGAGACAAACTAAAATGTATTTTGTAAATTAATGCAAAGACTCAGAAAAAAGGGGTGATGAACTGTGATTTTTTTAATGCAAATGATGAAAAAAAGGTTTTACAGGATGAAAAGAACTAAAAGGAGCCTGGTGAAGTGGGACTGAATGCATTGATCAAGTAATCAAATAAACAGAATATAAATTTGGGGTTTTCCGAGAGATACGCATACAGACTATGACTATGGTATGAGAAGGTAAGTACATTGCAAAGCCCCCATCAGGCAGCCTCGGCTGGCTCCTGGAATGGATGCGATATATGGTCACGTGCAATACTCCTCAGTGCAGAGTCCTATACAGGAATAAAAATGAGTGCTTACCCTAAAGACTATGAAAGGAGAGTACCAGAAGGTAATGTATGCATACGGGGTATTACAGGCTGATAATAAAGTTTGCTACTTTGTTTAAGAGACAATTTTGTCACAGGAAAGGAAAAAGGAATACAATAAGCAAACTGAGAGTCATCATATTTGGAGAGAGATAAGAAAAGAGACTGAAGGGCTAAAAATACTAAAGCAAGAAAATAAACCACTGAGTTTCTAAATACAATCAAAAAGAAAAATAACAAACTCACTTCCCAAATTCTCCGGTGCACGCAGTACACATCTGCCATTTGCATCATCCATGGGAGGATCAGCTCAGGCAAACCAGCTCCTTGAAGTCCTTTGGACACCCAGGAGCTGAGCTCTGATGCTCTTTAGAACAGATGAATGCTGGTACTGGATTAACCTAACCCTTCCCCCCATGTCAGTTTTGATGTCTATGTGAAATCAAAGTGAGTCATTAAAAGAACTGTCTGTTCTATCCAACACTACAGTGATATTATATTTAAATACACGCTCCTGACTTTGTAAAATGTAAGAACATTAACATAAAAAGCTAAATTACACTGACTATTTAATATTCTCTCACTTGTTCATCTTTTTTAATCTGTAGCAGTGAAGCAGGGCATGTGCAAAAAAAACTATTTGGACTTTAGCCTTATGATAGGTAAAGCCTAGAATTACATTTACTTTGACATAGGGAATTAGGCTAGGCAATAAATCAAACTGTTACAGATTATGAACTTAGAAATGTTTTATACATTTTAATATGAGTATATATATATTTACTCACACACCCACAGAGTGATATATCACTTGAATATTGGTAGTGCGCAAGTGGAAATTTTGGGTCTAAGATTGACAGACTGTTCAAAGCAAACGCATCTTGGGAATTTTTTTTATATGAGCTGAAGAACTGATCTTACATATTTGGAAGGCTGATTAAAATGCGGAATTGAAAGAAAAAAATCACGGCAAGCAATGTGTATAGTTTAAAAGCAATATAATGCACCAACAAGCAAAAGACCCTTGAGGTATTGAGAGAGATGTAACTAGATTCATTAAAGGAAATGGATGAAAGTATGATTCTGCCATAACCCACATGAAAAGTAGTGCTTATGAGCAGAAGAAATATCTTATCTGTCTCAAGGAGGTGGTCAACCAGAATTTGCATAGACCCAAGCAAAACTGACACAGTTAAAACTATTTGCCTAATAACAAAGTGCATAATTATATCATTTAAGGTTTATCTTTGCTTTGTAGGTTGACTTTATTACTTATAATAAAATGTCATGTTGTATAAATCTCAGAGTCTGTTTGCAGTTCTGCTTGTTATCCTTTATTCTCTTTTTTTAAAAATTCTCTCTTTTTTGTATGAAGCCTTTAAACAAATTGAAGTAGGGATATCAGGCAGGGGAAGGGAGACCTTTTCTAATCTGCTAACCTTAATTAGTGGCTGATTCATTGAACAATATAAGCAAGAGATTTGCAACTGTATATGCAACACAAACATTACGCATTAGCAAATTTTCAATTGTTGCCTTAATATTTCGCATTTAAAACTGTAAATAATTGTCTTAATGGAGGCTATCTCTTTTACACTCACAAAAGGGACAGTTGCCAAAGGGACCAGTTTTTTTCAGATTCTGGTCCTCAGATGAGTGTTGTATCATGATTTGTGACAGCAGCTAAGTGGAGGTTGTGAATGGGGCTGGAAAGGGGATAATATGAGGGCACTGGCAGGGATGATGGGTGCTTTCCTTGCAGGAGACTGGCTTCCTTCCCACGGAGCCAAATCACAGTCAGACATCAGCTTGGGCCTCGTAAGAAATCTTTAATTGCTTGCTTGATCAGCTGCGATAGGAGAGATGAATCCAGCTCTCAGAGTCTTAATGATGGCAAGATTTCTGTGAGCAGCAAATCATATCCTGCTCTGGACTCTGTTCCACTGCATTGGAAAGGTGCTGCAAGAACAATCTCTCAAATCTAATGGAGAGCTGTGTCAGATTTATATCGGGGTCCCTGAAATGATGCTATTTCCTAGGCAAGGAAGTCCATTGTCAAGGAATAAATCACAAGAGCATTTCATGCTATCTTGTAATGATAACGTTAATTCAACTCTGAACTACTCAGTCTCAGATCAATAGGACAAAATAAATGGTTTTGACAGAGGGTTAAACAAACATATTCTCTTTTCTGACTGCAGCTGAAAGGATGATTCAAAGGGGGAGCGAAGCATTGGTGAGAACTGACACCAGTGTTACTGGGCATACATCTCTGCTTTTCTCATTCCTGAAAATGAACTTGGCTGAGACTGCCAAGTCCTCCATATCTGACTTAATGACCACCCTTTAACATCACAGGACTTTTAGGAATATTTGAAGTTTTATTTAGAATAAAAAACTTTTAAATATCAAATTATTAATATTAAGAGTAATTTTCCCCCACTCATTCACTATACACTTGATTCCAAATAAGAGCACTGCTAACATCCAATAATTTTCAGCGGTGAGTTAATTTCCTTCAGATCAGGAAAGTTTTAAAAACAAATTTAGTTTTCTTTCTTTCCTGTTGTTAGTATCCTTCAGACAGAAGCTTTCAGGCCTTTTCCAACGGCTATGAATCTTGAAATATTTTTTTGGTACTGAAAGCTGAGATACTGAAACAGGTACTGGTGGCTGAGAGCTGGGCATCTAAGAGGAACGTCTTGTCTTACACAATCAACTTATGCTAAAGTCATAAACTCAAAGTATTGCATGCTCATATGTTGCACTTCTTTTCTACAGATTTAGGTCCATTCAGGTCTCTGGAGCTCTTGGGCTATCTTTATAATAGCAAAGGAAACACATGTATTTGTATTTTTAAAACCCCAACAACGTAATATCTACTACAGTACCTATCAAACTACAGATAATTTATAAATTTTAAGAGTGGTTTCTGTTGTGCTGTTGTCCTGAGCTACTTAGCAATCCTCAAACCATTCCCAGGCACAGTTTGAGAGTTAGGGCAAGCCAATTACCAAAAAGCAGTTGTGATGTGGCCACCTTGCCTGAAACAGGAAAAAGATCTTTTAATTTTTGTGCCAGACGGTCTAAATGCCAGAAGAAAGTCCCAACAACATTTTATTTATGATTACAGAGACCACATCAGATTCAAATGCCAAATTCAGCTCCTATGCCTCTGACCTTGAAATAGTTTAGCTGTCATGTTTCATTGGTTGCAAGTGGGTTTTACCTGCAGGTTTTTGTGCTCCTAAAGAAAAAATTCTGGGACTGGCCTCCCATGCAGGGTGCAAAATCTCAGATTTTACTTCCCCTGCAGTATTTCAGTGGGTAACTGGGGTTATGTCCACATTAGAAATCAGTGCAGAGCAGTCAGATCTTCAGGTATTTAGAGTGAAACAACTGGTGCTAGTGAGGACCTGACATCCATGCTACACAGTTTTCAGTGGTTTTACTTATGAGTAGCTCTACTCTGGCCCCCAAATAGCCACTAGTGCTTGAAGCATATTAGATATGCTTCCTGAATGACAACCTTTGATTTAATTTCATTTAAAAGTAATTTAGTTCACGTGCTCCAAGGTGTGCCCCATAATGCAAACCTAAGATAAAGTAGAGATGATCAGGAGATTTGTTTCGGTCTGTTTTGAAATAAAACAATAATGTAGATACACACTGAAACAGATTATTAAAATAAATGATAGCAACCCTCAAAGTAGTCCTTCCAGCTCTCCCTCTCTCTGCTGCTCTTTACAACTCTGAAGTTGAATGAGTGTCTTGACACCCAAGTAAATACCTCATCTCCTGAACCACAGTATCATCCTATGCTAAGATACATATCGTTTCAGCCAAATGTTGCAATGAAAAGGCACGTAGGTATTTTTGTATTGTTTACAAACGGTAACTGGTCTGAGTCTTCACAACCTTATCTCATGATAGTATTTTGGCATGTTCCTCAGCACTATTTCCAATGGGGCCGGACATGCAGTCAGCATGGGCTGTTCCCATGGCCTCCCCAAGTCTTTGCCACATCCTCAGCACTGGCTCTGGGCTGCTGGCAGTAGCATCACATACTGCATGGGTTCCCCATTGCTGTGTCAGTACAAGAGATCAAGAGAAATAGATAATAAGTGAATTATGCAGCTGATACGCTCACAGCATAGTCCAGGTGTGCTCCTTGGCCCAAATTCTACTGCAGCTTCTTGGGGTGAGGTTTGGCATTTCTGAAGTAGTCTGAAGGTAATGCAGCTGCCTTCCTGTTACTGTGAAAATACATCTATTTCTATCATGCCCTAACTGTTATTTTCCTCCTTTGTGAGAATAAGGTTTAACTAATGCAGAGGTTTAACTGACCATCACCAATGTTATTATTCTTGCAGTTCATCCAGGACTTCTTTAGATATTTTATGAATCTTCCAGATCAGGTCACCACAAAATACCCTTAAATAACTGGTGGGTCCATATGGGTGTCCAGATGCAGAAATTGCTCATCACTGCTTTTGACAGCTAGTTGCCCATCCCTGCCTTATGGCTTTTTGGATTGTTCTCTGGCTTTATTCTTAGCTCCCTGGGATTAAAAATACTTAAGTAAAAGCTCATGACTTGATACTCTTTAATGCTTTTTGTGAACCCTCTTATTTTTGTGTGAGACAAAGTACAGAGAGACAAAAACATGATCAAGCAGAAATCCAGGAGAATGGGAGTGAGAATGGGTAAAGAACAAGAGAACGGTAATAGCTCTTTTTCAAAGAGAAGGAAGAGAGCTCGCAGGGAAGGCATGAAGAACACAAAGGAGAAAAAAGCAAACAAGAAGTGAGAATGAACCAGTAACAGGACCACAGAGTCAGGATCATATTAGTGGAATGGGAGAATAAAACCTGTCAGCAATTTTTGGGAGTGAATGTTTAATATGCAGTTCTGTTGGCTGTGCTGCTCTTCTCCTGCCCAGGAGGCAGCTTGTTTCAGTGACCTCTTCTGAGGAGCCTCATCCACAACTGCCACTTCCTAAATACTTCCAGCACATTCCCTGTGTGTGCAGGTGTTCGCCATGACCACAGTTATCTCAATACCATGCTGAGTACCTTGGTTCTTACTGTGCCTTAGAAAGAAATCTGGTTTCTGTTTGGTTTTGGTTTTTTGCTATTTTTTTTTTTTAATTAAATTCTGCTTTTATAATTATTAAAATAAAAGCTGGGGACTTGTGTCCATTATTATCTGTGCTTAACTTCCAGGTTGCATTTGTCCAATTTTTGCTTTTTTTTACCCTTGAAAGTTCTTACACAATTTTAATATTCTTTTTAAATCAGTGTTTATTTTCAGTGTTTACGAAGTGACAGACAACATGAAAGATTGCTTTAGGACTGATTAATACATAGCAGCTTCTTATGAAAACTAGGTGATAAATGACACCATGCATAAGTGAAAGATGAGCTGACAAATCTCAGAATGATAGTGTTTCTCTTTAATGTCTTTGCCACAGCCTGCTCACACATCCTTCTTCTTTGAACACAGCATGGGATCAGACTATCTATTTTTCTTCTCAAGTTGAAACTGGAGATCCATTGAGATGATATATATTCTGCTTACATGAAAAAGCATTTGTGATTATGATGCATTCAGCTGGGATCTGTTTCTGCAACACCAAGACTATTCTCTCTTCCAGGAAGATTTATTTGAAAGTTAAATAGCAATAAAGTGAAATTGTGATGCAGTCTGGGAACAGTAATAGAGTTCTTTCTTGTGCCTTTTAAATATATATATTCAAAATTGTGGAAACAATTATCATTTAAAGTAATCTTTCTATGATGACTAGAAGGGAATGACTTGCAAAAGAAATTCAGTAGTTTCACATAATAAAGGCTCTACTGGGTTCACTTCAAAGCTCAGGAGGTGTTTTGCTAAATGGACAACAGATTTGGTGCCCTGCTTGCAAAACAGGAGAATGTAAGGGGACATTTTTGCCATTTGCATTTCTTGCTCACCCTCCTGCCATGTGGCACCATGGGCACCAACCTCATCAGCAAGGGCAGGTCTGGGAGCACGCAGCCTCATGTCAGGTGTTAGGGAAGGCTTCAGAAACCAGAGGCATCCTTCACTTCTAAAGGACAGGGCACAAAGCAGTGTGGGGCACCCTGAACATTTTAAGCCCACTGGATCCAAAGGTCCCATTGGTTTGGAGACTCCTTGGGCAAAGCTGGCTGCTACAGTGGGCAGGCAGGGGAAGTTGGCAGGGACTGGGGGTTTAACAGAGCCACACTATTAATGACTGGTGGACCCACAGAGGCAAGATTGCTGTTGGGCTGCCTGTACTGGATCTGGCTGGGTTGGAGTTATCTTTCCCCATAGCTGCCCCTACAGTTCTGTGCTCTGTATCTGTGCTCAGCAAGAACAGCTAATGGGAGGCATTCCTTAGTAAGGTGTTTGTCTTCTGAATCAGTCAGCATGTGTACTGAGGCTTTAGTTCCCAGGAAGGAGTTGGGCATTGGCTGCTGGTGGGAGGTAGAGAATAGATATATTTTCTTGCTTTGCTTCTGTGTGTGGCCTTTGCTATTTTTCCTTAAACTGCCTTTAACTTGACCCACAGGTTTTTAACCTTATTTTCTTCCCCTGTCCTGCTGAGGACGGGGGAGGGGGAGTGTGGTGGGGGGAATGATAGAGAGACTTGGGGGATATCTGGTGGCCAGCCAAAGTCAACCCACCACACTGGGGGCCTGTCCTCCCCTCTCCTGCTCCTCTCATGGAGGACTCTCATAACTGACAGAGAAGGTCAAAGCAAACTAAAAATGATAAAACCTTTAGACATGTTTAACCCACAAAAGCCACGAGTCTGACCTAACAACAGTCCATTTAGTCCAGCATATGAAGATAGACACAGGAACAGTGTACCTTACTTACCCTTATTCAAGGAACGACTGTTGTGAAGAAAGGAAGAAAAAGCAGAGACCATGAATTATTGTGGAGGGGCCAGGGATGGAGAAGAGTACATTGACAGCCCAGAGCGGGGCTCACCAGCATGGGGGAGCTCTATTAGAGATGTACTGCTACCCCAAGAGACCGTTCCAGCATGGGGATGCTCTCAGAAGAGAAAAGCAGAAAAACAGGGTTAAAGGATTAATATTCTGTGAGCATTTTCTAGCTGAAGCCCCAGCCTGGGCTTTTATTTCAGAGTGTCAGTCATAACTGCAGCTTTCAGGAAACCTGCTGCGTGGGAAAGGTCTAATTAACACTGAATCACCCGTCCCCTGCTCATTGCCACCGTGCTGGTACAGGGAGCGGGCAACAATGAACACCTTGGCGTAGGTGGCTCTCTTTTATTAGCTAACTGGAGGCTACTGAAAGGAAGGGGAAAAAAAAAAAGAAAAAAAAAGAGTGTCCCAGCTGAGAATTAAGCCAGAAACATTGACTGAAGATGGGATTGAAAAATGGCAGTACTGCCATAGTTAAGAGAGCAAATACCTGTTTGTTCCAATGCTGGAGAAGTGTGGAGAAACTTTCATTGTTCCCTCTCAGCTGAGTCATTGCTTTCATTGCTGGGTGTTACATGAATCATTACTCTCATTTTCACTTTGTTATAATTTGGGGTTGTGTTTTCAACCCTTTTTTAACCCATATAGAGGAACACTGATGAGTATGAGCTGGTCTGTTTGCAGAAATTTATACTCCCAACCCCAACACAACTATTGTAGCCATGTCAGAGGTGTGTCTGTGGAAATGTGGAGTGTGGACTGACGAAGGTACAAGCAAAAAACATCTGATTAGAAGCACTGCCTGGGTATGGAGAAGGCACCTGCAGGGAAAGTCTGGCCAAGTCTGCGTTCACTTTGTGATCTAGAGCAGTAGAGCCATTCTGGGGCAAATTTCCTGATCTTGACCACTTACAGTGTGTGTTGGTTCTGTCCTCAAATGGTTTTGGTCCCCATGAACTAGATTGATGCCTCTGCTCCAGGCAGGAATCAGCAGAGCTCCAATCCCTAACAGGAATCAAAGACTGGTCCTAGCTCTGACCCATGCGTGGAGTGGAATTCAGGATCAGGGCCTTTTAGAACAGGTCAAAGTAGATACATCAGACTGATGATGGAATAGATGTCAGGGCCCCAGCACCAATGTCTGAATTTACAGATTCACTCCTATTGCTCTTACCTTGTTTTTACTGTGAACATAGGCCAAAAAGTTAACTTTTACCTTAAAAAAGATAAATATTGTTTGACTGTAGAAAATAGTTATTAGGTTCACAAATGAGGGCCAGAAAATCCACTTACTATTATCAGGTTTGTCTAATGCTGTTCAAGATCATGAACTATTTCCATCCAAAATTACTATTTCACATTACCATTTTCCTCCTTCTTTAAGCAAGGGTCTCATCAGAATATTTCACCATAATTTTCAGGTACAGAAGCAGAGGCTTCTTCAGTTCAGTGACTAATGTTTTTTGCACAACTTTGAAATGATTGCGCTCTGGCAAACAGAGCGCAGGATATTTCTAAAAACAAAACTAGGAGGTGTACTTCTGGCCACTATTCCAGGTAGAGCTGACACTGTGAGTCTTCATCAGAAGGTCAGAAAGGCTGTTTTGAACTCAGTAGGATCTCCTGAGTGTAAGTGATGGAAAGTTCAGTGGCTGAAATTCAGTTGTTTTCTGATTTGTGGACAGAAAAACTCTCCCAGAGATGGGAGAAAGTTAGACCTACAGAAGTATCACATCACTGTTTATGAAATTAAAGGCTGTATACAGTGCGCTCTTTTACGGGGCAGTAATGAAATGTGCACGTTTCCTCCATCTGCGAGCTACACTGCAGACCCCACCAGCTAGGTATCTCTACCCATTGCACAGCCCAGCAGATGTAAAGTTTCTGTTTCCCTCCTGTTGTTGCTTTGGAAGGCTGAGAAATGTAAGGAAGGGGAAAAGGCAGTGACCACAAGCAGCACATGCCATGTATCTCACCAGACCTAATGAGGTGAGAGCAGCTGCCTCTCAACAGGGCATGCCTGCAGCGGGGTTCTGTCACATTAAAGGAATGTAATTTCAATATTTGTCTGCCAGAGTCCCAGGACTTTCACCAATCTGTTTATCAGAGTCCCCACATAGGACTTGCACTAAGTCAGATTCACAAATAATTAGACATTAGTTATTTTGCTGAGAATGCCAGAGCAGATTCAAGATTGCCATTGATAAATTCACTAACTACAGCAGTGCTATTAATTAAGGTTAATACTGCTAGCAAAAAGAGCAATAATACAACACCCCAAGGTTTCACCAGAGGGTGAAAGGTTCAGCGCTTACCCAGAGAGGCATCCCTGCCTGGGGTGGAAGAAGAGAACATAGCCTGTCGACTGGTCTGTCAGATGTTAAGGTTCTTCTCTCCCAGTTTAACCATCATTTTCTCCATCTTTTTATCTCCCAAATTACAAGGTTCCCCACTCCTCAGGTCATGTGTAATATGATTTGGGTGGAGAGACAAGTGCTATAGTCATGCATGTTTAGCATGATCTCTATAATCTTCATTAGCATATGCAGGGGGGTCAACAGGAATATGCGTTTCACAGGTAACGAGGCAAAGGTAGCTATCAGATTTGATAGCCTTTTCTCAGAAAAAAAGAGCTACACAGGTTCCTGTTATCTTGTTGTCCTCATTGACCAGAAGCAGGGCTGCTCTGCCTCAGCAGGGCCCCCTCTTTCTCAGCACCCTGTGACAGCCAGGCAAGTCTCCACTCCCCCATACTGCACAGAGGACCCCACCTCATCATCCAAATACCACAGGTGCTTCAAACTGTATGCAAAAAAGAGGAGTTCCTTGGTTTGCCTGTCCCACCTGAAACTAGGAGTATTTCTAATGGGACTCATCAGGTAATAACAATTAATTCAGCTGAGATGTGCCTCATTTCCACTGCTTTGAAGAAAGAATAAGGCTAATTAATTAAAAGAGCTTGGGTCATGATCAAGCCAGAGGACATACCATTTGCTAATTAAATTGACTCAAGAGACAGCTGTTCAATGTGCTAAAATAAGACTATAAACCTCAGGGCTGTTTTTAAGAACTGCTACAATTTCCTTAGCTGTACAAGCTTCAGTAAAGTACTCCTTATGCTCTTTCTGTGAAAGTAGCATTACCTTCAACTTACCTGAGAGAAATGATCTCACTTCAACTGAAGTTGAATGTTGGGTACCCATAGAAATTAGAGCCCTGAAGGACCCATAATTGAGGTACTTTTGAAAGATTTGTTTTGGTTACCTGTTTTCTGGTAAACCAGAAAAAAGCATAACTCTTCAATATTGAAGTTATACTTTTTGCTTTCTGATGTTTCCAAAATCTCACTAAGAGAAAATTTTCTCATGAGTCAAATACCATTTGTATGAATTTACAGACCATTTATAAATGGCTTGCACAAGCCCCAGCTATAGATGATAGTTTAACAAAAGCTGAATCAGGTGTCAGTGTGGCAGCATAACCATTAATTATTTGCAATAATTAAGCTGAATGTTTACTGCTAAAATAATTTCCTAATAAAATACTCCTGTTTCATGCATGAAACACTACATTTGTGAAGAAATTATGTGAAAAGGTAGCTCATAGATATTTTCTAATGCTATGAAATGAAGACCTTTTAAATGAGCTGATGTTGCAAGTAATTAAACTGCTAGAATTTTTGTTCTCTGTCTTGAAAGAGTATATTATCTGAATTTTTATAGTGGTACTGTGTCAGAATGAGACCATTTTCAGTTGTCCTGGTTTGGCCAGGACAGGGTTAATTTTAGTGAAGCAGGTAATTCTACACCATGCTGACGTCATGCCCCGGGGCCAGTTCCGGTGGGGGGGCAGTTCGCGGGCAATTCGCCTTTCGCTGTATCTGGGTGAGCTCGCTCCCTCGCTGTTCTCTGTTATCAATCTTTTTTTGTATTGTTCCTTTATCACTGTTACTGCTGGGTTTCCTTGTTTTTATATGTTGTCTTCTTATATAAATATGTATATATTAAACCTTCCTTATCTCAACTCAAAAACGAACTTTTAAACCTTTCTTTTCTTTGTCCGCGACCCACGGCAGAGGGAGGGGGCAGGGAGCCACGTGGCTCGGCCACCCTTTTACTAAACCAATACACAGTTTAGCAGCTGAATGATATGAATTAACATATCTTCAAAAATTGATCCATACAACTGATATTACGCTCAACTGGGCACCTCAGATAACAGATCTGCCAAAGGTTAGAGAAGGACAACAAAGATAATTGAAGTTACAGACCAGCTTTTATATGAGGAGGACCAAAGTAAGTTAGGAGCTTTCCATGTCCAAAACAGCTGACTGAAGTGGATGCAGCAGTTTTTTATAAAATCATGAGTAACACTAAAATTGTGGCTAGGCAGTGACTGTACACTGTTCCCTAGTATAAAAAGAAAGCAGTACCAAATGAACTCAGTAGAATGCTGATTCAGAATAAGCAAAAGGAAATTCTGCATCACACATTGCATAATTCTACTACCATGCTCATTGCCTTACAATGTAGTAGATGTTGAAATTTTAAGTGGGTTGAAAACACAGTGAGACAAAGTAATGGAAGAAAAATCCAGTAAGGGCTGTTAAATACAAAGATACTGCTTATGTGTCTGAACCAGAAACTTCTGGAGACTGAAGAACACATCAGGGAGTATTGCTACGTGCTTGGCCTGTCCTCATAGTCTTTTCCAGGCATGCACATGTAGTTACTGGCAGAGATAGGATTTGGAAGTAGCTCAAGCTTTGGTCAACACAGCTATTGTCAAGTTTTATAGTCTTGCCAGAGTCGCATCTCTTACTGACACTGCCTGCATATAATTAACATCTGATACTGCAGGTCTTATGCTTTTGCTACTGAGAAGCTCCTGGCCTTTGATCAAGACTGATACAGCTAGAAAATGTGACCATGGAGTAGAACACTGCACCTCACAAAATGATCCAGCAATTCCAAATATATTGAGGATTTCTATGTGTCTTAGGAGTGTTGCTGGGTCTGAGCTACTTCAGGGAGGAGCAAGGAAGAGGAAGGGAGTTTGAAGCTGCAATGAGAAAGAAGCTTTCTCGCCTCTCCTACTGCATAACTTAGAGATTCTATCAGCTTTTGAGATTAATCATGTAATGGAGGCTGCAACTGTCTATGTTGGAAAATGACTATGTTTCTTGTCTAGATTTTTGGTTAACTGGGTACTAGAGCACTGCACCATACTGTTCTTTTGGTCTTTTAACTAGAACAACCTCTTCAGCAGCCATAATTCCTTGAATCTTTATTAGAACTTGGATTCCTAAGTTGCCCGTTACACATGCCAGTAAAGACATAGTGTATATTTCATGTCTTAATATGTGAAGTTAAGCAAGTTATCAACTTCTTGCCCTGTGGCCAGCTGTCCTCTACCAAGTCTTAAAAGAGAGAGGTTTTTTAAAGAACACTGTATATGTAGAACATTTTTTTAATTGCCTACTCAGCAGTTGTGTGGTTTTTTTTTTTCCTCCATCTGTAGATTCAGAGGTACTTTAGAGAGGAAGCATTAACACTGTCTATTTACTAATTAGGTCACTGGGTGGCACAGCAGATAAGCTGGCTTCCCCCAAGGCTTCCCAACATGCCTGTGACTTACATCTCTCATTTCCTGCAAATCTGTCAGACTGCATGAATCACTTCTGGCAAATGTCTGGGTGTAAGCATCCAGGTCTAGGTGTTTCACTGCAGGACATCTCCATGATGCTGCTCTGCCCAGGAAACTTAGGGCCCTATATTCACATCTGAAACCACACTGCTTATGCGTACCCAATGATGAAAGCTGATGTGAATCTCTGAGACGATGCCTTGTGCTTGCTATGAAAAGACAGACCCCAAGGGAAAAACACACACAGGGCCTTAACATAATTTTCAACAGAGCTTCAATTTCTCATGGAGTGTTTACAGGGCTTTCCAGGATATTTCAGGGATCACTCCCTCTAATGAAAAGAACATGCTATGCTGTTCTCATTTGAGAGGTCTGACAAAGACCACGGTAATCACTGCAAGGAGATGGCTCTGATTTGGAGGAAGGCACTCTGGCACAATCTAGAGAGAGACAGATGGGAGATGGCTCTCACTGCAGTCTTTTGTGGACAACAAGTAATATCTCGCTAGCCTGGATTGCTCACTGTTTTGTGTTAATAACTTGATTGCCAAAGGAAATTCAATTTTGTAGCCGCATAGTTCGTTGTCCCAGCCATCGTCCTCCTCCTATTCCCTCTCCAGTGCCTACTGAACTTGATTAACAGGAGTGAAATTTAGAAGAGTGGGTGTCTCAAGGACACAAAGTGCGTCTGGAAAACCCACAGCCAGGTAGAGGGAAAATCAGATTTGAACCTGTGCTGCCTGGCAGCATTGGACCAGCCTGTCAGTGCCCACCTACTGACCCACCGGTGAGCCCCTGATCCCTCTGGACCTGTCCCAGCACTGTTGCCTCCTCCTCAATGTGGGGGTCCTATGGGGAGCAGGGGAGCAATGAGGGGAGAGCCAAGGGGGTATCATTACTGCAAGAGGAGCGAAAGCAGGGGGACTCTGCTGCTCATCTGAAACAACTCTTCTGTCCCATAGAACTTTTGTTTTAGGTGGCTATCACCAAGCACTGCTGCAGCTGCTCACTGGCCTGCTGCTGACATGAGCCATGTGCTGCTTCAAATTCAGTTCCATTGAAATTTAGTATCTTAGTCCAAAGTGCTGCTCAGGAGGGAAAACAGCTGCCTCAAGAAAGGTGACAACACAGAAGCCTACAGATCTGCTGAGGGGGCAGGAGGAGGGAATAGACTTCGTGACATACCTACATTTAACTGACTGTAAGGGGCCAAGGGGACCCGGGCTGCCTCAAAAATGACACCTTCACAAAGCTGCCAGTGATCAGGTACAGCTCTGTCCATACCAACTGATGCAGGCAGGGCTCAACAGGGTGCAAAGAGCACTCAATTATTGTGCCTACAGAGCTAGTGTGTTTGCAGTGTCAGCTGAGGAAAAGACTGAGAGGGCATGTGATGGTGGATTCACAAAACCGTCAAGGGGATGAATAGGGTGTTATTTCCCAAACCCTGCAATCCTAGAAGAAGGGGTCACTTGGGAAGTGAGTATACTAGCCTGGGGGAGACAATAGAAAGTATTTTTTTAAGCAATGGATAGCAAATTTCTGGAATATGCTGCTCTGGAAAGGAGGCGGGCTTTAGAAGGGTTTGGATACATTTGGAATCAGGTCCATAAGTTTCTGACCAGTATAGTGGTAACTTGTCCACTTTTCTAGCTGCACTGTTATGCTTTTGCTGCTCCTACAAGTATGAAGGTCTTCCTGGTGTATATTTTTCTCTTGCAGACGGTTGTTCCACTGGAGGACCATCATCCAGTTTGAGCTCTTGCATCACATGAGGATCAGAGCTTTGCACTATCCTTTACATACTAAGCCCATGCATCAAGCTGGAGTTATGTCAGTATGGTAAGAAGGAATTTAGGGTGTGATTCATTTTGTCTGACCTGTGGTACCTACAGAACAAAAGTTCACAGGAGAATCAGTTGACTAAAACTGCTTTTACAGTCAGTGGAGCAAAACAGGCACTTTCATCTTACAGCTCACATTACTGTTCTTACTGTCCAATTTAGACTGACACAAACAGTGTCCCCAATATGTTTCTGTCTCCACATTGCTATTGCAGGGAAAAGAAGGTTACTAGCTCAGTTTGCCTGTCAGTACTATCAAGATTTGATCAGAAAGGTTCCATTCTCACTGTCAAGTGGCAAAAAATCCATCGCAATTCCAGGAAAATTGTTCCAGTGCTTGAGCACCTACTCAATCTTGAAAATTTCTGACTTATTTCAGCTTGGAGCTTTCACTATGTTTTTTTCCACTAGCTTAAGGAAAAAATCTACTGTCAGGTACATCTTGACTTATCTGCCCTCAAATAATAGCCAGTCTTTAAAATCAACTACTATAATCTTCATTATCTATGAGAAGTGACTGTTGAAATTCATATAGAAATACTTCATATGAGGTAGGATGTGTAATGAGGACTAACTAGCTAAGCAGCAATAAAGAGTTAGGACTCCCAGGTGTAGTCACAGCAGAACAACCTGGATTACAGTACAGGCACCACATACAGACTTTTCTAGTCCAAAGCCATGTAGCAAGTGTTTGAACTACAGCTCTGCCTCCCATGCAAACAAGGGGAGTGTACAAGACTGAAATGCCTGCTGCTGTCTCCAGGTTAGGCGGTGAATGAGGCCAGTGATAGTCATGTCAGAGAGGATTCGGGAGATTTACAAACATCAGAAAAGGCAGTGAAGGATTAATTCTTTCCACACCCTGTCCCAGATGAAATAAGGATGTCCCAGTAATACCTGAGTTGTGTTCCAGTGACCATTTCCTCCAGGAGCTGCTGCTTCACCTTATGAGAATGAGCTCCCCAATTTACCTGCGTAGAGCCTTGTCTTCATTTGGAGCTACAGCTTCATGGGAAACCATTCACTTCTTCTGTAGCAACAGTGTTCCTTCCTTTTTTCATCATCTCTGACTCAGAGAGGAAAGTCATGCTTTTATTTAGAGTTTAAACTACTAAGCAAAGGGCATGTTCCTTTACTTTTTGCATGAAAGTGTCTCCAAAACTTTCTTTAATGTTAATTATTGTAATAATCTAATGCACTAAATCACCAGGGAAAACTCAGCTGAACAAAAGGACATTTAAGCCAATTAATTTCAAAATTCAACCTGTTATTTGGCAGCTGAACACTAATGCTTCACTAGGATTTTTCACTGCAGAGCTGCCATAGTTATTTATTTATATCTGTGTCACTGTATGACTTAAAGGTGCAAAGCAGTGGTACTTTTGAATGTTACAAAATGTGTTACTTGTGCTCATTTTAGTTGTAATAAGCGAGCTTTTCTTTCAAAATAAACTCTTCTTAAAAGAATTAAGTAAAACTAGATGAGAAAAATCTCATTCAGAATGTCCACAAGTTTTTATTTTATTCTTTTATTAATGTGTTTTCCTGGCCCAATAAATGGTACCTGGATAATTAAGGGGGCAATCTCCTTGGAAATCTAAATGCCATTAAGATAAGAAGAATAGGCTTCTTCTTGGCAGAACATAGAAGACAACTCAAATATGTCCATGAATATGAAGCACCCTCTCTCCTTTCAAGACTTCTCTTCATTCAGCTACCAGTTTTCCTAAGCAAATAGCTTTTCGTTACTATACCCTCATGCATTCTAAATGAAACCAGTTCAGTACCCAAATCAAACACACTGGTTTCCAAAAATGCCACTGAGAAACAAAATACACAAATCTACACCTGGGAAGAATAAAGTAATTAATTCAGAAGTAGAAAATGAAGGCATTTCAATCAGCTGCTGCATAACAGTCAAACACCAGCTTGGGTGATGTATGTAACTTTTATATGCTGTTTTTTACCTATTTAAAACATAATTGTGTGTCTTGACATCATTAGAAGAAAAGATTCATTGCACTGAGGCAGAGGCACAGTGCTCTGTGTAGATTATTTCAGACTCTTAGACTTTGCCTTGAGATGAAGAATGATGCTTTAAGAGAAGACTGGAATTTACCTTGGAGATACTTTAATATACAAATCTCCTTGACAGTCTTATCAGCCTGTCTGATGTCAGATGTTGTCTTCTCCTGGTCATGCTCTGCCTTTGGCTACAAGAAATAGCAGTTCAGATGCTGTAAGCAGTCATAGCCAAAGAAAACCCAACATGGACAAAACACAAGAAAAAAGGTATCTGGGTTGGTGGCTACTGCAAAAATGCATGCCCAGACAGTGGCAGGTTGCATTAACAACTGCAAGATCGACTATGTGCCCGCAAAATCCAGATAACACTGCAGGAGTATCACAGAGCTCTGCACAGCTGAAATGTTGATTTCAGAGTGACCCTTCTCCGAGGCTCAAGGCCAAAGTTAGAAAAATCTATATATGGCCCATCATCTTATCCTCTGGAGCCCTCACCAACCTACAGACTTGTACCTTTCCATTGCAAAAAGGAACTACTATTATGTGATTTTACAGGTGGGAAATGGGGGGACTGGAGATGGTATCCAGGGCATGTAACCAGGTATCTGAATATTGCACTAACTGTGCAGTCACAGAGACCCACAGGCACTTGGGGGGTAATTCCCCCAAGGAAGACACCTCCAAGGGGTTCCCTCCTCTCTCCATGTGCTCTGGAGGGAAGTCCAGGTGTGACAGCTGAATTTCAAATGTTTAGGTTTAAAAGAGATGATTGAACTTCTGAGTGACAATATCCAAGAGCATATAGAAAGTCCTGAATGGAATAGGAGCAAACCTGAAAATTGAGTGCCAGTCCAGTGCTTTTGTACATAAATAACATGATTCTCATTAAAAAAAAAAAAGAAAAAAAGAAAAAAAACAGTCTACTGAAATATATTCTTGTCAAAAATAAAATCCATGTGAGACATTTATGTGCTATGTAATTGAGTGAAATGCTAGAGATGAACCAAATTGGGCTTTGAAGGGAAGAACAAAGCAATGTATACCTTGTCTGTGGCTGTCACTTTGCTTGACAGCCACGGCCTGTCTTTTCTGTCTTGTTAGAAATGATGTAAAACCATTTATTTTCATCCTTATCTCTAAGCATCTGAGACAGTGTGAAAAGAGGAAAATAATAAATCCTGATCTGATTAGTGGAAATATCATCTGATGGATCCCTTCCTATGCGAAGGAGGACAGAATTCAGCCCATACAAAAATATTAATCAGAAAGATGGTGTAAAAAAGGACAAAGAAAAGATTGAAAGTAAAACAAAAAACATGGGACAACAGTAAAATGTTCCAATTAAGCCTCTAAGCTTCTCTCTTGGTTGACCTGAGCTGGCTCACAGCTGTATCATTTACCATAACCATCACACTCATTATAAAGAGGGAAGTTTGAGGAAGAGAGGGGGATCTCTTGCTTGGGCTCCCGCTCTTGCTTGGGCTCCTCCTTTTCCTGCTCTTCTTCCTTCTCCGCTCCTGAGCACTGCCTTCCTATTTATTGTGACTGCTGTATCTTTGTTGGGCTTACAATAACTTTGTATACTTTTGTGGTGGTTTAGTAAAGCTGCGGCGGGGCTCGAGCCACATGGCTGCTGCCGCTGCCCGCCCTGCCGTGGGCACAGGAAAAAAAGTTTTAAAATGCCCTTTTGAGTTGAGATAAGGAAAGTTTAATACAGAAACACATAAGAAGCCATCGCAGTAACAAAAGCAATAACAACAGTAAGAAAGAAGCAATAGACAGAAATAAGCAATACCAGGGACAAAGGGAGGGAGTGGCATGATCACACACCCTGAGCATCCCGCTGAACCCGGAACTGGCCCCGGGGCATAATGTCAGCATGGTATAGAATGGCCTGGCTGCACCAAATTAACCCTGTCCTGGCCAAACCAGGACAACTTTATATGGGCATTGGTATTAGTTTGGCATGTTTCCATGCATCTTCATTTCAACACTCATGTCTCCTTTTCCTGATCGCCCTTCTTGACTGGAGTGGGGTCATCAGGTGATAGAGAAACTGCTCTAGTTTAGCCCTGGATATGGGCTAAATGTAGACAGCTTCCCTTCATAAACAGTTGAAACTAAATTTCATTTTGTTTACTATTGTGGGATGACAAATCTTTTTCTTTCTTCAGAGCTACAAATTCTCACTTTCTAGATATGAATCACTCCATTGCATTAAGAAGAAGATTGCTGCCATCTTAATTGTAGCCAAAATATTATTTTCAGTAACTGCAAATAACAGAGTATATTAACTTATGGAGAAATGTGACATGCTCAGGATTTTAAAATTATAAATAGGAAAACCAGAGAAAACCTGTAAAAAAGACATAACCAAACTCACTGTTACTATTCTAAACAAAACAGAGACGTGCATTATTGTAAACAGATAATGAGAGTTTCCATTGAAAATTGAATGACAGAATTCTTTAAGTTGGAAAA
>VZZY01001687.1:0-14472 GCA_013400335.1 Eurystomus gularis
ATGGAGGAAGGTGATGAGTGCTGTCCCCCAGCGGTCTGTGCTGGGACCAGTATTGTTTAATATCTTCATTAATAATATTGATAGTGACATTGAGGGCACCCTCAGACTGCAGTGTGGAATATGCATTTGCCAGAAACCCATGACATCTAAGAAAACTAGTGTCTTCTTTTTATTAGGTGATGGAGACATGCTGTTATTGTGTTAAACACATCTACTGGGATCTGGTGATGCCCATCTTGCTATTTAATTCCTAGAAGTAAATTTCTTGTGCATTTCCCTTGACCTTGCCTCTTTTGATGGCAAAGCTTTCAGAAGAATTTTAATTACTTTCTCCCTTTTCTCAAAAACTTTTTCCACTGTATTACCCTAAATTGTGACATTATCAGTGGATTGCAAATGTTCAGACCTTTTCTACTGCTGACTAAATTAGTCCACGACAAATCACAGAACCGAGTTTCCACCTCCAGGGCAGTAGATTCCAGATGTACTGGACACCGCTCCAGGGGAAAGCAAAATGTTGCCTGCACTCCACTTTGGCAAGCCTCCAGTCATCTGGGACCTCACTTGTTAACCAGGGCTGCTGATAATGATGGAGAATGGCATGATAAGTTCCTCTGCCAGCTCCCTCAGCACTCTTGGGTGGATGTCATCTGGCCCCATAACCTTGTGAGGGTCTAGATGTCATAGCAGATTGCTAACTGCTTCCTCCTGAATTATGGGGAGTTTATTCTGCTCTCCATCCCTATCTTCCAGCTCAGGGAGCTGAGTATCCTGAGGATAACTGGTCTGACTATTAAAGACTGAGGCAAAAAAAGTATTAAGCACCTCAGCCTTTTCCTCATCCTTAATGGCAATGTTCCTCCCTGCATCCAACAAAGAGTGGAGATTATCCTTGGCTCTCTTTTTGTTGCTAATGTATTAGTAAAAACCTTTTTTACCTTTTATAAGTGACCAGATTGAGTTCTAGCCTTTCCGATGTTCTCCCTGCATGACTTGAATAGATTCCTATACTCTTGAGTTAACCTGCCCCTTCTTCCAGAGGTGGTAAACTCTCTTTTTTTCCCGAGTTCCAGCCAAAGCTCCCTGCTTAGCCAGGCCAGTCATCTTCCCTGCCAGTTTGCCTTATGACACATGGGAACAGTCTGCTCCTGCACCTCTAAGACTTTTTTCTTGAAGAATGTCCAGCTTTCCTGGACCCCTCTGCCCTTCAGGGCTGTCTCCCAAAGGACTCCCAAACCAGTGTCCTGAACAACACCAAGTCTGCCCTCCATAAGTCCATGGCGGTGTTTTTGCTGACTCCCCTCCTTATTTCTCAAAGGATTGAAAACTCTATCATTTCATGGTCTCTAAGCCCAAACGGTCTCTGACCACCACATCTCCCACCAGTCCTCTGTTTGTAAACAGCAGGTCTAGCAAGGTTCCTCCCATGGTAGGCTCGCTTACCAGCTGTGTCAGGAAGTTATCCTCCACACACTTCAGGAACCTCCTAGACTGTTTCCTTTCTGCTGTGTTGTATTGCCAGCTGATGTCTGGTAAATTGATTTTTTTTTTTATAGTACCCTAACCTCACAGCAAAGAACATAGCAGAGTAGCACCTGTAAGTCCATGACCAGAAGCAAACTGCACAAAACCAGTAACAGCAGTAAAGCTGCCTACAGCTTCAAAAGCAGCTCTAGAAATAAATACCAGGAAAACGCACCCAATGACCAGTCCACCCACATCACCAACATAATGAATGCTTGTAAGAGCTTGGTCAAACCCGTTAAAAATTCAACCCATTGAGACTCTAAAGTTAAAGGTCTATGATTATTCCAGGTGAGCTATTTAAGTCAGATCCCAAATGAACATTGATCACCAAATAAACTGTATACATTTAGCCTGTGTCTGGGGCTAAGCTATAGCAGTTGCTCTCTCACTTGATGACCCCTCCCCAGCCAAGAATGGGGATTGAGAAAAGGAGAGGACACCCATGTGTTGACATGAAAATGGACTTAATGAAACAGCAAAATAATACCAATATAAAGTATACAAAGTTGTCATCAGCCCAGTGAGCATACAGTGCTCACAATAAACAGGAATGCAGTCCTCGGAAGAAGAATAGTAAGTGAGCCCCTCCAGGGATGGGTAGAAGCAGGAGGAGAAGAAAAAGGCATAGCCTGAGCAGAAACTTCCCCTTTTACAATTGTTTACAGTATGGGATACAACTGTGAGCCAAATTCAATCAGCTTCCCTGGCTGAATCAAAGCTGCTAACGGCCTACAGATCATTGCTGACCTATGACTATTCCAGCAAAACCAAGAGAAATAGACAGATGTGAACCTTATGATACTCTACAAGGACAAAGGCCAAGTCCTACACCTAGGAAGGAAGGACCTCTTTCACTGATAGAGGCTGTGGATAGGCTGCCTGAGGAGTAGCTCTGCTTGAAATGACCTGCAGCTTTTGGCAAGTTGAACATGATCCATCACTGTGCCCAGGTAGCAAAAGAGGCCAACAGCATCCTGGGCTATATTAGCAGGATCACAAGCAGAAGACTGAGGGAAATTATCATCCTCCTTTACTCAGCACTCAAGAGATCACATCTGTGTCCAGTTGTGCATTCCCTAACAGAAAAAAACCAAAGATAAACTGGAATGAATTAATCAGTGGGTTATTGTCAGGGATATGGAGCTCTTAACTTCTGAGGAGAGGCTGACAGACCCAGGCTTGCTGTACTTGGAGAAGAGAAGGCTTTGGAGGTACTTCACAGCAGCATACCAGTAGCTACAGGGAAGTTATGAAAATGGAGTTGGCCTTTTTGCAATAGTGCATAGTGAGAGGATGAAAGGCAACAGACATTACTTGGAACAAGGCAGCTTTGGAATGGAGAATCTTCATATGGAGAATCAAGCACTGGAAGAGGTTGTAGTAGACTGGGCAAAGCCCTGCACAACTTGTTCTCACCTCATAGCTGAGCCTATTTTGAGCAGTAGGTTGGACCAGAGATGCTCTGAGGTCCCTTCCAAGTTGACTTTTCCTATAATTCAATGATTCTATATAATTATTTTCCTTTTTTAAGACACAGTGTTCTTGTGGTTGTCAGGTATATTAGCATAAAGAGTTCACATTTGTCAGCACATATTGCAGTTCTTTTCTGTGCTTAAGATAACAAAACCACCACAGCACATTGTGGTTTCCATTAAAACGTGCTGACATTTTAATAGAGAAAAACAAGGATGACTTGTACACATTTACAAGGATTCCCTGTACAGAGGACTGTTCTCAGGTACTGGCTGTTTGTAAATGTAAAACACAGATACTTGAGTGTCTGTTTAAATTAAGTCCATATGCTGAGATATCAGCTCCCTGAGGTCCAGAACATATAGATACCTACTGTCATTCCCAACACCGACAGACATTCCACATGTAACAATTAAACTTAGATGTCTCGCCTTAAATAAAGAAGGTTCATTGGCTGCAACCAAGTGAAAGATGTTACAGTATTACTTAATCTACTTTGTGACATGAAGATCCCAAAATAGCTCACATGACCTGGACTCCTTATATACAGAAATTACTGTCCTAAAAATAGGTGATAGATACAATAGATATAATTTTGATTATACTAGAACCAGCATCTACAGTGTAGATTTTCCTGACAGCTGTTTTTCTGCCACTCATACAAGATCCTGGATAGCAAGCAGGAGAACTAACAAAGAATACTAACTGAATTATGAAAGCTTCTCTTTATAAAAATGTCTTCTCCCCATGCATAGGTTTTCAGAGAACAGTTGCACAAAACCCAAGAAAACCACCCAGTCGATTTTGTCCTTCTACCGCTCCCTTAGGTATTTAGCAAGAAAATACCGCTTTTACTACCAAATGAGGTTATAGTTGTTTCTAGTATCAGAAAATCTAAATTACAATGACAAGTCTAGAAGAACTACCAAATCCAGTTTAAAATGTAACCATATACTACAGGCAAAAAGTCCTGTGGTACAAATGACTGCATATGCTGTTGGGTGGAAAGATTTATATCATCAACAGAAGGAAGCAAATCTGATAGCCTCTACAACATGCTATAGCATTTAGAAGAAAAAAAAAAAAAATCAACCACTTGCTCATCTAGCTTCAGATACTTTTCAGGATATGGTTATTTCAGGCGGATTAAGGCTTTAAAGGAAATGATGCAAAATATTTTTGTTGAGATGAGGGCATCCTACAATTAGACTTCATATGACACACAACTACTGTGATGCAGACTACTAAGAAACCGCTTCTGATTCATTTAAGATGCTCAAACTTCCAGAGTACAAGCGCTGTGGATTTGAAATTTTCAAAGTAGTCTTATGAAAAGCTAGATATGCAGTGTAGCATGGTATCTACTATCTGTTGCCTCTTCATTTTTTTCCTCAAATGAAATACCAATCTTTTCATCACCTGTTACTGCCATGAAAGGAATATAATGTAGTCATTGATAGAAATTTTGTGAGAAAATTTTAAAAACAACTGCTACATATATATGTTGTTACACATGCTATACATAGGCTATGCAAGAACAACTTGCTTGTCCTACCTCACCTAGCTAAATCTTAAAACATAAAAATATGAAGGAAACAGTTAACTAACAAACATTAACTAATGAATTTACTTACTTTTCAACATATTTTTATTTTCCTAGCCAAAGAATAATAGGAAGTTGAAAATGGAATAATTCAGTTGAAATGAAGAGAGAGAAATAGCCTGAGAAGACTGTGGTGCTGGTTCAGCTATCATCATTCTATGCTGCCATCAGTTGCCTGATCACACAGGCCAAGGCTGAACTCAGCAACATCCCCCCACAAGTCTTTCTGACAGTCCTACCGTAGGTTCCTGTGGGCCCAGCTCCTCCGCTGTCCACTGTGGTGCCAGCATCACCTACTGGACACAACAGACAGAGATGGCTCCCTCAGTGGCCCTTCACATGGAAGAACACAACCAAGAGAGCTCAGCAAGATGCAACCAGCCCCAGCAGAAGCCACTCCCAACAGGAAGCTCCTCTGATTGATCAGCTCCTGGTTAATATAATCCTGGCCTCATCCACACCCCAATCATGACCACCTGGGTGAGGGCAGAGACACAGAGGCACAGGGACCAGGTTCTGCCTCTGGAACATGAAGCCAATAAGAAAAACAGAACATTCTACTAGATTGTGACTCAGTCACAGGTCAACTCCAACTTGGGGCCCACAACTCAGGCCCCAGCACTTCAAAGACATGCTTGCAAGGATGTTAACTATTATGACAAAAGGAAGATCCGCTTACCCAATAGCAGACATCTACTCAATAGCACAAGCTCAGATGCTATTAACTTCTGTTTGACCTGAGTTTGTACAGATTTGTGACAGTTGTCTCCCTAGCACCATCTGGTGTCTGCCAACTTGTAACTTGTGAGAATGCACCAAACACAAAATGAATTAAGCTCATGGCCTCATGGGACAGAAAAATTTACAGCAAACACCTCCACAAAGACTTAGAAGAATATTAGGCAGGCTGGAATGAGCACACATTATGTTTATGATTTTCACCAACCTAAGTAGGTGAAATATTGAACAAACACATACTTGCCCATGTCTCATGCATTTCCTCTGTTGGAATATGAAGGATTATAAGAGCATGGGTGTTTGTGTTAGCTGTATTTTACATCTGAAATATTTCCTTCTTTGGTCCAAATTTTACTTAGAAGACAGGCTAAATACATTTCAGCTAAATGTTCTTTAACCATCTTCAGCTTACATGGCATATGAAAAAAATCACATAATATACAATTATCCAATAAAAACATATTGAAAAGATATTCAGTATAGCCTTAAGAACTGGAATACTAATTTTTTTTTTTTTACAATGCATTGCTGTCAACAGCAATATCAGGGCACAGCTGTGTAGAAAATGATTCAACCTCCATATGCTGCCACTGTGTATACTATACTGTAATTCATAAATATGAAGAGTGAAAGTATCATTATTCAATGTCCCTGAAGAAAATGAGAGTCTATGTTTTTTTAGTATTCATCTGTTTTGTAGGAAGGTTTAATTTGATTTTAATGTATGCATTATTTTGTCTTAGGGAAAAAAAAAGAAACCAACTAAAAACAACCTTGAAACAGCAAAATAATCAAATACTGAATCAATATCCAATACACTGTTCTGATATTACTTTCAATTTGTTTTAGTACAATTAAAATAATATATTTTATAAATACTTTCAGAGATGTGCACCTGTTATATCTTATTATTACAAAATATATCACAGTTTGATAGTTTCATCAAAAAATCCTAGATGGTAGTCTATCTAAATTATGTTAAATAAAATATGGCCACTGTCTTAATTAGTCTGCAAGATTAAAATCAAATGGATATGGGATAAAAACTGAAGTCTAAACATGCCGTATATATCATGTGTACAATAAGGCACATAGAAGTCAAGAGGTCATTATTTTTTCTGAAAATTACATATTCTCATGCAAAATCTGATAGTCTTTATTGATGGACAATGTCATAAAGCCATCACTGTGTTTATAGACATTTAATTGAAGACAGCATAAAACGATAAACTAAGAAACATGCATGGTTGACTCCTCCAATTCAAACCATAAATCATACTGATGTTCAGACAAGTCGCCCAGACACAAATTCTGATGATAGATGAACCATTTAACTTTGATTTTTGAAAGCAATGAGCTCGCTAGCAATACCTCACACTGACTAATACCACATATGGTCATATAAGAACTCATCAAAAATCCATTTTTCCCTTGTGTGGAAGCTAAAATTATCTTCTAAATGATCATTATTAAAAGTGTGCAGTGTGTAACATCCTTCTAATGTGCATAGCTGGATTCAAAGTCTACTTGCTTCAGTAAGCAATGATTTTATTGCTGATTCTAATCTTAAATAAAGGCTCTTAAAATATAAATAAAAGAGATGAGACAATATGTAATATTAATTTATAAAAAATATTAAAGAAAAGCTAACAAAACAAATGAAGGGAAAGAAACTTTTTTAAAATGTTCCTTAGCATAATATATTTTCTCTAGAGGATAAAATATATTGTACAGCACACAGTTATGACAAAACCTGAATCGAAGTGCTCTCTTCATATATTACAGTCAGAATCCCAGGTGCATCTTTTGGGACTACTGAATATTGCATGCTGGTATTAAAGTAGTAGAACCCAAAACAGTAAACAAACAAACAAATGAATAAATAAATATGCTAACACTAGATTATATTCATGTGTTTGATACAACTAACTCATTAGCAGATTTTGATTATAATGCTAGGTTTTGCAGAGATTTGTGAACTGAGAGACAAGTAACAATGTGTGCAAGATTACAAACACATGCAAACTTTTTGTGCCCTACTGAACCATTGAATCTCTTTCTTAAACTGCGGAAATGAAATTATCACTAATCAGAGTGTACCTGGGTAAATGAAAATCTGTTAACATTAGCCATAAGGCAGATTTATTATTTATTTTATTAGTTGTATTTTTATTACTTCATCAGAAATATTTAACAGTATTGTGCGTTAGTCCTTGAGTAAAAATTTAACAAGCTAAAGAATCAGGCCTAACTTTGAGTTTTTAAATAAATTAATAAATATATATATTTTTGCATTACTTTGTTTATTAAGGTACAACTCTCCAATCACTAACTGAGTTATGTAGCAACATGCATATATAATTAAATAAGCTAATGGCATATATTTTAGTGCAATTAGAATACATAGAAAGGAAATTTTCAACAGAACAGAAAGACCATAATATATTTGTTATCAATTATTTGCAATGAAGAAGGAAAAATAAAAAATATGGATTCTTACTCAATAGTTACTTTTCTAAACTTTCAGTACTCTGGAATTATTTTGATGTGTGTCTATATGAATGTTTTAATGCGCTATATATCTCATAAAAATAGATATTTTTTTTTGCCATATTATTGGTCCTACTGGTGGCTTTCTGCAGCTAGGAAAAGTGGCTGAATGCTTGCAGAGTGTTTGAAATTAAGTTGGAAGACATAATACCAGGGCAGGGGAGAAATTAGCATTCTTCTGTTACAAGCATACTTGTTATACAGCTGATATTACACAGCACTAATGAATGAACTAGATTTATAAACAAACCTTCTCTATTTCATTCCTCCTTTTCACAAGAACAAGATTCACATTATGAAAGTGTTTGGTTCTTTTTTTTAATTTGAAACTTTATTTTGAAGCTTTATATTTAAACAAAGTCAGCATTGATAAATGGGGTTTGCAAGTTTACATATTAAAAGCTGTATTCTGATCTTACAGTGCAAATAATAATATTGCCACTGAAATCAGTCAGTCTATACCAGCAGGTGGAAAACTGGACAGTAAGAATAAAATTTCCTTCTTCTATTAAAAAGAAGAAAAATAATAAAATTAGAAGTATTCACTAACCGCTACCACAAAGGGGACAAAAAAACAGCTTGTATTGCATCATTCATTCAGATGATGCTCACACGCATTGTCTTACCTCAGCTTTTGCCAAATCAAGTTCCTGCATGACCGTGACAAGATCAGCACGCACCTCCTCCAGTTCCTTTTTGGTATCACCCAACTGTAATAAATGAAAAAGCAGTGATATTTAGATGGATGAGTTGTGTGCCAGGAAGAGAAAACTACCAAACAAGGACCTAAAGCGATCTCCTGTCTTCACATGCTTGATTTCATTCCTTAATTAGAGCCATTAATCAATAGGTATGAGATATGAGGCTTTAGAAGGGCTTGGTGACACGACACCTTGCCACCTGTCAAAATTACAGCTTTCTGTTCATGCACCATCCCTCAAATAGTTATTTTCTGCAAGCCTGGCTGCATCCCACAATTCATTATTTACTGTATAGTTCTATCCCTGTGCAATGTCAGAAGATAACCCTTTGATAATAAGGAATGGTTTACATAAAATGGTTAAAACTTGCAAAGTACTTCAATACTTCCGACAATAGTTAAACCTTAAAAAATATAAGGCTATTGTACTATGACTTTACCAGCAAAGAAATCTTGTATACAAAATATTCCCTGTGCATTTTCACTTTAAAAAAACCTTTGCTTTTAAAAAAATATTGCAGCAGTTTAGTATTAAAAGCAGAAGATTAAAACTGCTAAAGACTTAGTTAACTGTGAACTTCTCCTATGCTATATTTATGCAAACATCTAAATATATTCATATTATTGAGTAAGTTTTATCCAGTCACTAACATCCATATATGTATACACATTACAGTAAACAATAAAAGTAGCATTTAAATATAAGGAATTTTCAATCACATTGGTGAAGAGAAAAACAGCAAGCATGTATGTGCTGTGAATAAATTTCAGAGCAGTAACACTCAGATGTAGATTCACTGTATCATATACATGTAAAGAAAGGCAAAGCGTTGCTTGCAGATGCTCAAGTATCTGATTTAGAAAAGTAAAAAGCATGGCTGCTTCAAAGAAATGTTCCCTGTACTCTCTTGCTGACGTGATTCAATCCTGGCCCACAGGGATCACCATCTACTCACCTGGAGTTAGGCTAGAACTAACAACACACTTCATATAGGCCACCGATAACAGTCATATGGCAGCAACCTTCAGTCACAACTGACTGAGATCAGACTGAAACTGGTCACTCAGAGGTTAAAGGTTCTGTATTGTATTACCAGTGGTAGACATCCAGTCACTACATTATACATATTTAATATAATTATAGTTTGCTCATCATAAACATTCACTTCTGGATGCCAGTAGTTTCCAATTTCTTGACAACAGAAACTGAAACTCAGCTGAAACTGAGCCTAAAAGTCTTTTTCCTTCTCTTTAGATGAATTCAAATTGTAATTCACTCTAGTTTGAAAATGTGTATACGGAAGGGTTGCTCCTGTAAAATGGAAAAAGGTCTATTTCACATTCTGGACAGCACCAAATGTCTGTCTCTGTTTACTTTCTTCCTACAAATTCCCTGAAGTGACACATTGAATTATAAAGCAAATTTTTTGTGCTGTAAACAAGAATATGGTCCTGGCTGGAGGAGAGAGAATTTAGAAGGTATTTTCACACATTAGTGATGACAACATATAATTGACTTGTTGCTCTTTTTTTTTTATGCTACTCAGTGGTTACATTGTCATCAATGACATATGAAATTAACTCACTCTTTGCATGTATGTCCTCTTTGAATGCCTTGGGTAAAGGAAAAGTGCCTTACATCACCCTGGAAATATTTGACATGTATGCTGTGATCAATTTAGAAATACGGTGAAACTGAAAAACAAAAATGTGGGAAATGTCGTGTGGTTGTTTTGAATTATTTGGTGCAATTTATAGAAAGAATTCCATTCTTCACAAGACTAAACCACGAAGCTAAATATGCAGTTTAAATTCATAATGAAGATTTTAAGTCTTCACACTCCAGAACTGTAACTGTTGCACCTCAGTTCACAGGAAAAGATACTTTTGGATGAGACTTTGTATCAATGTCCTTACATACACACATATGTCTTACTATTAATATGGAGTAACAAAGGCCAAAACTCCAATCTAAGTTGGAGTTACTGTTAGATATTTGAGTATATAAATGCCAAAATCAAACAGACATGAAAAATAGGGTGATAAAATCAATTTAACAAAACTAAATAACTCCTAAATTACAACAAACTAATCCTGGTAAGTAAGGACAAAGGGATTACTTACCAGTTTAAAAGCAATTAAAAAGGACTTAGCATACACATATCCATAAATATGTCCTATCACCAGAGATCTGAGAAGTTTTTCCTTCTCAGTGTTTGCAGAAGTTAACCCTCAAGCCATTCTCTGTTCTTTAGTATGAAGAAACATCATATCAAATGCATTTGGAATTGTTTCAGTTTTACTTCCAGCACAGAAATAAATGGGAAGACTTTGACAGAGAACAGAAATAGGACTACAGATGCCATTACAGGGTGTTATGCTATGTCTGTCTTAGCAAAGCAGTCAAATTCCTTTTCCATCTTAACCAGGACGCATGATCACAGTGTGATAAATAACAGAAATATATTCACCAATATAATGATAGGACAAGGAACGTCCTCCAAAAATAGCCTGTATGCTCATGTAAGTGGGAGCACAAGAATTGATGTCTTCTCTTCATGGTGGTAAGCAAGCAGATCTACACAAGATTGGTCATACACATCAAGATCACCAAGAACACTATGGAGCAGATCTCCCATTGTTAGTTTGCTGCAGTACTCTAGGCCAGTAGTGAGCTTTTAAAGGGTTATTGAGTTAGCTATCGTTGATTGTAAGTGACAATTTTGATATGAAATAGGAGTACTTTGCCTGAACTGCAAACGTGTGGCTCTAGAACACTGAAATGCAACTTCTGTTCCTCCTGAATCCAATGCCCACATACAACAAAGATGCCCAAATGACCTTGCCATCCCACTACACACACACTTGACAGCATTGCTTTAGCAAGTCACAATAGGTAGAGGGGCATTTCTTGTGAACATTGAACTGATTTCATCATCACAGCTGAAAAACCCAACAGTGTGAAAAACGGTGACCTGCTATTTGGTGAGAAAGTACACTGAGTGTAATCATAGTGAAGACAACCAAAGCAAAGATAAGCGTGACACACTAGGTATATATAGAAACTATTGGTTCTAAGAGGTCCAGGTGCTATTTTACTGTGGTAGTTAGATAACAAATAAACCACACTCTGCCAGGAACTAGGAAAACTCCCATCACTAAGAATAATTCCACAAATCTCCATAGTCTATAACAGTATAGACTCAATTTTTGAATGTTCACTGAGACAGAGATGTGTACACAGAATCTATGCTTTTCTCAGAGACTGATAATTCGTTCTGAAAAGAAAGAAATTATAGGGAAAAATACTAATCATACAAAGACCATGCAGAAGCTTGAACTGTCAATGATTCCATCAGAAATCAAAATGGAAATAACAATACTGAGGTGATCTTTCTATGTAAAATATATACACCCTGAAAATCTTGAATTACACACTGGGCTTTCCTGAAGAAAGTAGTCATCCTTAACTTGACTATCAGATCTAAAAATTCATTTTAAAGTCCAGAACAACTGGTCAGCTCCTATTTCTAAAAATAAATTTAAAAACCCAAAAAACCAACATAACAAAAGCAGCACTGAAAAAGTGGTGTATCTTACAAAAATCGGTATTCCACATTGTACATCCTTTTGTTGGGCAAAAGCAAGGAATTAACACAGTCTTTATACATTCACTAAAAAGGCAAAAGTTCTGCAAGCTCACATGACAGGACACATTTCCACCCATACTTTGATTGCCCAGGCAGAGTGTAAACTCCAGTTGCTGGAGGGATCCATGCTGCATATATGTACATATATTTATATATTTTTCAGTATTTGGCTTTCATCAGCTAGAGAGGGAAACAGGATGAGGAATTTGGTGTTATTTATGTTTGCATGAGTACTGTGTTTTCTGTCTGCACTGATTTATGTGGCTGGCCACTTGGTGATGATGCTGCAGAGAGAAGTTTAAAAGCAATTAAAAAGGACTTTAGGGTGCTGGGGAGATCACTTCATGGCTCAGGTGCACAGGTAGTGTTATCCTCAACCCCTTCACTAGTGAGGAAGAATAATGAAACAAGGAGAAAACCCCATTCAGGTAAAATGTGGCTTAGAGGCTGGTGTCACAGACAAAATTTTTGGTTCTTTGATCATGAGGAGCTTTACACCACGTATAGTCTGCTGGTGACAGATGGAGTCCATCTGTCCCAGAGAGGGAAAAGGATCCTAGCATATGAGCTGGCCAGACTCATTGAGAGGGCTTTAAATTAGGTCCTAAGGGGAAAGGGAATGAAACCAGGCTCACTAGAATTGAGCCTAAGGGTGACAGGCAACTGTTGGCAGGGAAATAGACAGCCTAGCTCAAATGCATCTACGCTAATGCATGCAGCATGGGCAACAAACAGGAGGAGCTGGAAGCCGTTGTGCACCACAATAGCTATGATGTAGTCACCATCATGGAAACGTGGTGGGATAACTCATGAGTGGAGTGCTGCAATGGATGGCTATAAGCTCTTCAAATGGATTAGGCAAGGCAGAAAAGGTGGAGGAGTGCCTGTCTATGTTGGAGAGTCTCTTCTCCCAGGTAACAAGCCATAAGATGAGGGGTAATGGTCTCAAGTTGCACCAGGGGAGGTTTAGGTTAGATATTAAGAAGAAGTTCTTTACTGAAAGAGTGGTTAGGCATTAGAACAGGCTGTCCAGGGAAGTGGTGGAGTCCCCATCCCTGGAGGTGTTCAAAAAACAGGTAGACGTGGCACTTCAAGACATAGTCTAGGGGTTANCTATAATTCTATAATTAGTGTTTTTCAACATATACTTTTATATGATAATTCTATATTGCAATGCAGAGTTGATAGTACAAGAGAAGATATTTAGAAGGAATTAACTTGTTAAACCCAGAATATAAGTTTTCATTTTTATTTTGAGTGTCTTTCAACATGTTACCTCAGTGTTGTCATGGTAGAAAAGAGCAATAGTATTTCATTTGTTATTGTTGAAACCACTGTCATGTTTACAAACACTGTCTCCACAGGCTCCACAGGGAGCTGGTGGAGTTATCATCCATGGAGGTGTTCAAAAAATGGGTAGATGTAGCACGTTGAGACATGGTCTAGGGGTTAGGGAGATGTTTGAAGAAGATTGGACTAGATCATCCTAGAGGTCTTTTCCAGCCTAAATGATTTTATGATTCTATGATTCTATATGTATATGCATTGAGTGTACATGTGCTTACGTGTGTATTGCAAATGTGTGCTCATTCTTGCTGGTAGCTGAGCCTCGGGACACCCATTGCAGCAGCTTCACCTCTGTTGAGTGATCAGTGTATCCAAAAGTTTCTTTGCCTACAAAAAAAACCCCAAAGCCCCAAACCCAGGGCGTTTACAAAACACAAACTCATCAATAAGCTAAACTTCTTCAGGGGATTATTAACTGTTGACGTACATCTGAGGAGAGCTAATTAAAATCTCTGTAAGTGAAAATGATAACTTTTCCAAGAATTATAACAACAATCCAAATCAAGACACAACTGAGAAAAATCAACTACAATCTGCCGTATCAATTTGTAAGACAAAACAAAGACTGTGGGATGCCACAATGAGGCAATTTCCATTCCATTCTGTTTCATCCCTTTTCAAGGACTCTGCAATTAGTTACAAAAAGATAAAGAAATCTAACCTTCCTATATCCCAAATCTACGAGTGTTCCCAGACATCTGCCACTGAGGCAATTTTCTTGCTGTTCTGCCACTAAGTAAATGAAGTGTTAAAGAAAAAACGTGAAAGAAAAATTAAAACATTAAAAATACTGTCTCCTTGTTCATCCTAGTTGCTAACTTAGCTGGCTGAAACTGAGTCAGACCTCCATCATTCTGTTCTCGCCACAGCGAGACAGCGGCACC
>VZZY01001690.1:0-21084 GCA_013400335.1 Eurystomus gularis
TTCATAGTTTAGCAACTAGCTCAGACACTTTCCTAGTTTAGTCATTTTCACTGGCCCAGACTTCTAAAAATCCTGTCTCTCCTCTCCCCTTTCCCTCCTCCAGATTATGGAAATGCATCTTTGTGAACACAGAGTGCAATTTTTATAGTTTATAGTTATTGGTTTTTATTTACTATTTAAACACTGCATCGCCATCCCTTTGAGATTCACACGTAATGCCACCACGGTATATCATAAGACTTTTTTAAAGAAATGTAATTTTTTCTGGGACACAAGAGCAGTGCACTGCATTTATTCTTCTCTCTTCTCCTCTCTCCAGCATTAAAGACTTGTTCTTCTCTAGGTGTATGCTAGTTTCTTCAAATATCACTTTTTAAAGTACATCTGCAGAACTAAGTACTTTAATTTGGATTTATGTGCTTGTAGAGCGAAATTGATAACAAATGTGGTGGCTCTTGAGATCAAACATTTGTTTCAGTTCTCATTTATCTCTCTATTCTTGCCCTCATGTTGATGGGAAACTGCTGGTGGAGGCAATAGTTAAGGTTCTAACAACAGTTGCCAGGTTTCAGAAATAATTACTGGATGCATGAAACCTCCAGCATGCCATAAACAGAACTACCTCCTAATAGCTCAGTGTTATTTTCTCCAACAAACCATAAATGGTTTCTGGTCTAATTTAGTAGCCTGTAGCAGACACTAGCAGGTACACTACATTAAACTTTTCCTAATAAGCTTTCGAGATAATCTAAGTTGCCTATGACTTAGAAACATATACTCACTTTTACCACACCCAGAATAAAAAGGCAGGCTTTCTGACTGGCTCATGAGAATGATATTCCACTTTGAGCACTGGAGCTATGCCTTTTCCAGTATCAAATATTGCTTGGGTATTTCAGCCCAGTTTTGCTGCTCACTGTAGTTCAGAGAAAAATATCTGAATTTATTATGCAGTGCTTAATGAGAAAACAGTACTTTTGGTGGGGGGCAGGGGGAAGTGAAAAAACTTAGACTTGTATATTTATATCTCAGTGGACAAATAAGTTTTCACCTACTTAAAAACCCCAGGAAGTGCCCTCCAGATACTTACGTCTCCACCAAATAAATCCTATCTCCAGCACACAAATATTTTACAGTGGAAGTCAGCTGTGCTGCTGTTTGCTGGGAATGGAAATGCCAGAGGTACCTGAAGTCCCAAGGGTTAAAGCATTTCTATAACAATAATGAGTAAGGCATTAAATGTACATGAATATTTAATTTCAGCTGTACTTAGTTCCAGTCTTAATTGTCAAAAGCACTTTGCTAAGCGTATGCAAATAAATTATCCGTTCTCATTTATGTAACATCTTCACCTCCACACTTAGGATAACGAGTTAAATCCAGAAGCTATTTTATTGGCTTGTTCTGCAAGTTCATTTTATCATGCTGTAAGAACTAGGACTAAGAATAGTTGTGGCATCATCCATTCTCCTTCCCCACCCATTCTTTTTACCTCAATTTTCACAGCTTTCTCATGATCCATTGAAAATAACTCCTCCACAACCACTTCGCTTTCTCACTAATGCTTTCTAGCTCATCCAGAAAAATCTCTGCTGTTCAACTTCAGGCTTTCAAAATATGCTTACATTCAAAATGCAGGAATAACTCAGGATTAAAATCCAAAGTGTGGAATGCAATTTGCTTTAAACATAAAATTCCTTTAATTGCACTATTGAAAGTGCCCCTAAGCATTCTCCAGCTGTTAAGCCATTCCCTGCATCCTGCGCTCCAAGTACGCTGGCCCAATGAGTGACTACTCCATGTGGATCTTTATCTAGAAAAACTATACAGCCATGAAAAACAGCACTGACTGGCACATCACATTTAAAAAATAAAAAATAGGGTTTATTTTTAATTAGCTTTCTTCTTTTTCTGAAGAAAAATTGCATTTTTTCTTGTGAGTTTGTCTTGTTAGGATATGTAGGGATGAAAGATATGTAATGATACTACTTAAAAAACTGGAAGATTAAAGCCAATTAAAAAAAGCTGGACAATTAATAACTACAGGAAACAAAACTTTAAAAAGCAAACTCAAAGCTGTGTAGTACAGCCATTAGTAAAGAAAAGAGCAGAGGATTAAGTGACAAGTGTGTACCACCCCCAGAGGCGTGCAAAATGCATGCCTAATAGTTGTGCCTTTAGGCAAAAAAATTAAACTCACTGAGTTACAAATCCATTTTCCAATGTTACATGCTAGAGGCCACACAGCCAAAGAGTGTTTTCACACACCTTTTTATAACTTGGCAGTGCAGCTGACTGCTATAATTAAATACATTTTAATAGTGTAAATGAACTTATTTGTATCTCATTGAGAGAATTCCAACTTTGCCAAAGCCTAATTATTTAAGATAACACTAATTATTTTAGTTTCATATAGCGTATTCAAAAAGATACTTAAATTTTAAAACAAAATACTGCTGCAGACCAGTACGTAGCTGAATCTCCTGCATGAAAGATTTCTTGTACACAATGTGATTCTATTATATATGAAGGATAGAATTTTAACAAGTTGAATGAGTTGTAAAAAAATGGTTTTATTAAGCTGGCTTAGAACTGTGATCAATTTTGGACTCATGTCATCAAGTTATAGTGTGTGTCTCAAAACAAAGACGAGATCAGCCTCTTCTACCCGCACCCCCACCACACATACCTACTACAGCAAATGGCATGTGGGAGATGCTTCAAATGGAACAGTGTTGAAAAGTGGAAAAACCACAGCCCTAGAACATTTTTGTGATTATGTGAGTATGAATGTTGTGCCTAAGAAAATCTGTTCGTACATGAATTCAGTGACAGACAGTATGGGGAAGACTTTTCAGGAATACTGAACTTTTCACAGTTTCCTTTATTATAATATATATGTCTAACTGGTAAAAAGGTACACTACCACTATCTTTTTCTTTTCAGTGTAGGACACAGTGAAATTAATGCACATAAAACCCCATACAATGTCATTAGTTATTCCCTCTTTTGTTTCCTAATGTTCCTCTAAATTAAAGCATGCACTGAAAAAGATACTCCCAGGTTTTCCAAGTAATGCATAATTCCAATGAGCATTGTCATAAAGTTTATACAGAATTAGGCTGCTCTATTTGCCTGAAACTGTCTGCAGCAGATTACATACCGGCAAGCAAGCTTTTTGAAGGTATGGCACTGATAGTCCTCTTTTCAAAAAGAAACTACCATCTCAAAATGTAAGCATGAAGAATCAGTTCTTGGCCAACCCACTACATTTCAACATTTTATGTTTTCAAGTTATAAATGAATGGATAGAACATTACTTATGCCTCTATGCACATACTCAGATTGTTTAGGTGTTCAACACTCCTGGCGAAGAGGTTAAAAAAAGGAAAGGTAGACTTGTCACAAGTTAGTATGTAATTGCTATGAGCTCTGGCCTGAACACTTTTTTTTTTTTTTTTTTTCCTTTTGTTATGAGTTTTTGGAGCTTTTCAAAACACACGTGTTAAGTAAATGCCATTAATATAAAAATGAAAATCTTCTGAAGGATGCAGTTTATTACCTTATAATCACTATTATTCAGAAGCTTAAATATAAATGTTTAGCTTGTAACTTTTGGGACCTCTGTATTGTTATGTATTTTACAAGTAGTATTTTTGAACAAAAAAATACCATGTTCTCTGGAAAATGACAGTAATGATGAGTACTTCCTATGAAATGCAATTTACCTACTGTAACTCTAGTAATGCAGGGAATGAATAATTGAAATTATATTAAACAGCAGGAAATGAAAAAAATGGTAACTTTCCAAATTTCCTCCACTGGCATCACACACATTTACATATAGAGGAGAAAATACGTTTGTTTTATCTAGCAGGTAGTAAATGAGAATTAAAAAGTTGACAAAGTTAGTTACTTTAAAATGATAGTAACACACTGATGACCAATCTAAAATCAAGATCACTCTATGGTGGATCTTATAAAGGGTTGTAATAGGTGAACCACTTTTTCATCTAGCTAGAGCTTAAGGACTTGAAAGCTCCTCTAAAAATCTACTGATTATGTAGATAATGGGTCTCTGGTGTGCAGTGAGAAGGGTAAAGGGTCCCGTGGTCTGCATTTTGCTTGTCAATACTGTTATTTGAAAATATCTTGATGCAAAATGAATATAAACATTCAGTGGACTAGGACTGGGAATCGGGATTCATAGCAGGTCACAAAAGCAAATGCTCTTCTATTTCCTCTCACCATCTAAAACTTGCTGCAGAGTGGTCCAGATACAGTAGCAGAGAATGGAAAATGCCAACCCCAGCCTCGCTTAGCTACCTAGCGTGTAGCTTGAAGTTAGGCTGCTCATTCAAATCTGCGCCCTGCTTGCAAATAGTCATGCTATAAAATACTTGATGCAAAAAATTCCAGCCATCCGCTGAAGTAAGAAGTAGGATTTGAAAGGAAAGAGGCTGATGAGGAACAGAACTACAGTCTGCTGTTGACCAGTATACACAAGAGAATACAAGTCATTTTGTAGCAGCACTTCAACATGGCATTTTCTCCCCTTTCCTCTCATCTCTTTACCCCTTCATCCCTAGGCAGCTCTTGCTAACCCTCTGCACTGTTATTCCCAGGATGGGCTTATACCGTTGACTGCTCAACAGTGGACTCCAGCAGCAATGGTGTGAAACACAAGCTAGCCACTCCACAATACCTGCGTCCAAGAGCTCTGTGTAGATCCCCCCATGTAAGTTAAGCTGTGCCCTAGCCCCAGTCAGAAAAAGGTTACTAACACTTCTCTTGACTTCCAAGAAAAGTCCACTCCTTCTGCTTGAGTGTATTACCAAGATACCCGAGCCAAACAGCAGCCTTGGACAATGAACTGCAAGTCTTCCAGTTGACGCTTAAGCCAGGAAGAAAGAAAAACATCAGAATGCTCTTCATCTTCCTTTTTTTCCTATACTGCTCAACTCTTTCTTATGTCTTTCCCTTCAACACACAGAAATTTCAACGTCAACCACTGATTCTGAGGTGTATTTTATTGCTCAGTATGTTGCTTGCCTTGAACTTGATTCTGTATTGTCCAGCTTCTCTGTTTAATGTATGGGTAACTTAGAACACATTTACATGGAAAAGTACCAATACATTTAATCCCAGAATGGGATCCTAGACATGCATGTTAGCCTTGAAATCTACTTTTGCTGATTTAAGATATACCAACACAGAACATAAGTAAGTGTTCCAGTTATTTTTCTTGTACGTTATTCATAGTCTCAAAGAATAAATACATTGCAGCAGGAATAGTAAAGCAAAAAGTGAGGTCTGTGGCTACATAAAAAAGAAAAGCTATTTCCAAAAGACTAAGCTTTTTTCACATCCTACTAACACATACCACATTCTTGAGAACATAGAAAGAATAGATATGAGTAGAAAGTCAATCCCGCACACAAAATATTTACAACTCCTTGTACAGTTATTCATTTTAAAACACTATACAAGTTTTTTTCCAGTAATGAATGCATGTGATATGTTCTCTGCAATAAAGAGCCAGTGCAGTAAGAAGATACAATATAAATTGCCTAAATTCTTATTATTTTTAAACTATTTCCCCTTGCAATTCATAGCTTCATATCAGAGGAAAGCAGAAAGGAAAAATAAAATTTAAAAAAAAACCCCAAACCCAAAGAAAACCCAGCCAAAGCCTCCCCAACTCAGCTCGCAAGGTGAAATTTGAATGCAAAAGTAAAGGTTGTATTCATTCATCCAACCATAAAGACTCTTCTGACCTCTGCTGCTATCTAGACACTAAGAAGAAATCTCCAAATTGTTTCCTCCAGTAACAGCAGACAATTCATATGAGTAAAAAATTTGTAGAAATAAAATAAATAAGTAAATAAATAAAAAGGTGGCATAGACACTAGATCACTTATGCAGCCACACTGAGGGAAGAAGACAACCACTAATTGTGACCACTGATCCTGTGTATGCTGTAAATATCGGAACTACTCAGATTCACTGAAATAAACCTAAAGTTCAATATTCACAATACCTAACATTTCTTATAGATGTTTGCAAAGAGGGAAAAGTCCCCCGAAGTTTGATCCAAGTGATTCTGGACATTTCATTCATTAAAGAAAAAGTATCCTAGAATTACAGGGGATAAATATTACTGCCATGAAAAGCTCACAGCCCAAAAGGACTCTTTTTGTTCAGTATATTTTGTTACAGTGACATATACAACTCAAAAATCTACAGAAAGATTATGTTTTGTGCTTGTTTTGTTGTTGTTTTTGGTTTTTTTTTTCATTAAAAAAAGCCCACCTTGCTTTGAAAAACAGACATTTCTGACCACAACTACAAGGAACATACAGATATGGGGGTTGGACTAGATGGCCTTTAGAGGTCCCTTCCAACCCAATACATTCTATGAAATGTGAAGCAAAACAAGATAGAAGATGCTTTGAAGAATGATAGCTTCTTTCTTTTCCCCACAAACATTTATAGCAAGAACATCGATCTCCCCCTCAGCAGATTATCTCCATCATCCTCTGCCTCCACACAGAGGGATAGGAAGCCTTTCCTTCTCACATGGCTACCAAGCACATTCCAGCCAGTAGGAAGGATGAAGCTCATGAGCCCTTTATCGACCACTGGACTGCCCTGAGCCAGTTTCTCTAACCCCAAACCTCCTAGCTCTCTCTGTTTACAATTCAGTGTGTATATAGCTACTACATGTAATAATGTAGCATGTAATGAAAGCCTTACTTTTGCTTCTTTCTTACAGGCAGCAGGCACAGCAGTTTCCAGCTTGAGTTAACAGGACTAGTATTTCAGTTAAACTACTGAATGTAACTTCTCTCCAAAAATAATGAGCACGAAGCTCAAAGAATTTTTTTTTTTTGACAGCACTAATATTATATTCTATTCTGCTTCTTTGTATATACACATATACTTTCATATACAACAGTCAATGATTGAGGTTAGGAAATTAAAAACTTAATACTAGCCAACTGCCAGGAACTGAAGTACATACATTTCCAAAAGAAAAAAAAAAACCAACAAACTAAACCAACAATAGTGGGATATAGTGCACTACAAAAAGCAGCATTATGAAGAACAAATTTAGATTTTATTTAAGAGTAAGTAGCTGAGGTTCTGAATATATTTGGCTTGAATGTCACATAATTTCTCTCAAAATCAAAAATCTTCATCAAAACAAAGCTGTTGAACATGTCTTTAACTTCTGCAGGCAATCTTAGTATAATTTCTGCTTGCCAGGTGACAAGAAGGAACAACAGCTAGCTACTCACTTGCAGACTAATTTTTATTAAGCACAGTGTTCTTATACTAAAGGCTAACAATTTTCTACACCAACTGAGCAAAGGTTATTTTTCACACCCTTCTGAATCCTACACACATTTCCTTCTCACAGTAGATGGAGGAATTTCCAAAGCTGAAAGCTATTTTGAGCAGCTTCCAGAGCCTCTCTTTGTAACACCTTCTTAACTGTGATTTCCTAATCACTATGCAGAAGATTTCGCTGCCTAATTAAAGGACTGGTGCAGTGATGAAGATAAAGAATACAGAGCAGGGCTGCAAGCTAATCTACAAGCAAAACACAGGAGCTACTTGTCAAGAGTAAGGGCATATTTTATCGACAGCTGTGTCCAATAAGGATGAGTTATGTACTGAAGGTTTAATATTAATGCATTTCAGTCTTTCCCATTACTTACTCATTATACATACCTAGGGCATTTCCAATTCTCTCACTCTCCCTTCTTATTGTAATGTAATTAACATTTAACTCCTCTGAAAACCTGTGGTTTTACATCATCTCAGACTTTTACAGACAGTGCTCGACAGACCTGTAGATCTCAGCAGTTAAGTTCTCGGCCTGTAAAATGCAGGTTGGGTGTGTAAGTCTTGGTGATGAGTGAGTCTGCAGGCCGAATCCACTATTTGCACCTTTGAAACTTTCTTTTCCTCTGTATGTCTCTCCCTATATATATGTCAAAGTATTTATATCTATTTATACCACTGTTCCCCAAAAGGATAAAAATACTGAAACAGTTACAAATCAATAATATTGCACACTAAAGACATTAGTGTTATGTAAAAGACTATTTTTAAAGAACCTGAGGTTACCAATTGACAATTTAGCATTATGTACCTTTGTACAAACATGGTTCAGCTCCCTTGAGAGCTGAATAGCCTCTGTTCAGGTCATCCATTGACCTTGTGGCATCCTGCCCATTTACAGCAGACCTGCCCCCTGAGAAAGACTGTTCCTGTACCACCCACATTGCATCTGATATGGGAGCTCACAGCTGTCTAGTGAGGAGGAAAAGAGGCAATAATCATAGAAAAAATAGTCTTATAGATGAAACTGGCACAGTCTATCCTACCTATATGCTGTAATCAAAAAATGTTAAATCAAACTCCTCCTCTTGGCTACTAATTGCCAGTTCCTTATCTGGGGGTAAGTAATTTGAGACATCTGGGACAGAATCTGCAGACTCAGAGCATTCAAAACAGCAACAACAACAAGGGGAATGTTGTTATCAGCACATAAACCTCTGCACAACCATGCTCTCTGTGTGTCAAACTGAAGATCCAACTGATGCTTTCAAATTGCTGGACTTGCATTACCATGCCTGAGTTTGCCCTATGCAACTTAAGAATAGTAGTAATAGGGCTTGCAATCACAGAGGTCTTTTACAGATGAATTCATCAGTGGTTTATAAATTATTAGGGCTTAGGTAAGTGGACATATATTTTACAATAAAATTCTCTTGCAAAAGGAAAGCTTATGACTGTTCCCATGCAAGCTTCAAGGTGCTCATGCACTTTCCTCTCCCTCTTTCTGACACTTTGAAGTTTTTTTAGTGGAAACAGAGCAAGCTGTCAGGACTGCAAACTCATCCTGCCTCCTGGGGCTTTGTCTAGCTGGGCTCTGGATCTGCTCAGAGCACAGCTGATGACCTTGAAGACAGCCACTGTGAAGAAAGTGAGAAGAAACCTCAGCTGGGGCTGTCCCCCCTTCTTTTGGGGGCTGCTTTTACACTGAGCCTTTCACCCTGGATCCCTGCCTGAGCTGTGCTGCTGCTGTGTCACAGCCCTGCTGGTGCCTGGCTGTGAGTCCTGCTGAGCTGGACCCCAGTCTGACCTGGTCTTGGCCCTCTTGGTCCCTGCAGCCACTGCAGATGATCACGACCCTTGGCTGAATGCATCTACCATCAACAGGCCTGTGTGGCTTGCCTTGCCAGCTGCCATGTGACAGGGTTGTTGCTAAGTCAGGGCACTGCCCTGCTGCCCCGGGGCAGTGACCCTGTGGTTCCCCCCAACCCTAGTACCATGGGGCCTAACCCCAAGCCGCAGCCAGACACTACTCACCAGCCCACAAACCTATGGCTACCCACAGCTCCTTTGCTGCTCTCTTCCAACCTATTCCACCCCAGGCTGCAAGTGACCCCCAGCCCCAGGTTTGGCAGTGGTTTCTTGGCACCTGGCAGGAGGTGTTAGCTGGGTTCCCAACTTGACACCACCTGGTTGGTAGTTACAAGATTATCTCCAAAAGACTGTACTTGCAGATAGGAAAACTCACTCAAAAAAAAAAAGGTGAAAAGTAAACATAGGTGTCCTGTAGTATGAGTATCTAACTAGGAGCCAGCAGGTAAGCAAGAGGGCAATGGTTTTACCATCCAAACAGAAGTCAGAATTGCCCTCCTTTTCTGGAGAAATAAAGTAATACTTTAGGTAATAACCCCCAGAGGTGTTTTCTGTCATCAAGCCAGGAGCGGCAGAAGGCACCTGGGTTCAGACCTGACAAGATTCCATGGTCAGCCTGTGCAGTGGTGGACTGCCTCCCAGCTGCTGTGCCAGGCACCAGAAACTGTATCTAGCAATGGTAAAGTAAATTAGACTGGCGCTGACACACCTTGACTACTGCAAGTATTTCTGTCATCTGAAAAGAGCCAAAGAATCTGTACAAAAGCCTGTAGCAACAATACCTTGAGGCGTCCATGCAGTGAAAAGGGAATTTAACACGGCATTGTGCAAGCTAAGCTGAGAGCCAGACACCTACAAATTAGGCATTACAATGCTAAAAAGCAAACTGCTTGTGTCCCTTTGTGGTTCTAGTCATAAGATATAACAGCTGAAATACCTAGAAAAAGCACGTGAGGAAATTAATAATTCTGTGTTCAGCATGAGGACTGGACTGTGTGCAGTAAATATTACATGCAGTCACAAGCTGAAGAGAACAGTGAAGTCTGAAGGAAAGACTAAACAGCAGCTCATTCGGTACTCAGCAGAAGTTTAAGGTTGTACAGCAATACTAGTCTGTGAACAGGTAATTAAAGACTTAGTGCACCTGCCTGAAGGGGACAAATCAGTGTTGCATAGGCAATCTTCATCACAGCATTTCCTACACCGGGAGTGCCTGACGTGCAACCTTGAGGTAGCCTTGGCACATGTTAATTCTCATTCCTTTTAATGTCATATTATATAAACAATCCCTGTATTAAGATTGACTTCAGATATTTGTATTAAAAAAAGAATTATCCTCTTTGTTTTATTTGAAGGATATGTTGTATCACCTTCCTCGTTCAAAGGACATGCTCTAATTAAAGACTGAATTTTCTCAGGATTTTAACTAAATCTGTCACTTAGCTTATGAATTAAAAATAATTAAAGACAGGGTCTCATAAGAATTGTATTTCTGCGCCTGCTCACTTCTGTTTGATTCCTTTCACTAATAAATTGCTAGTTTTCTATTGTTCATGCAAGCTGCATACTTCGGACTTATTTGAAATAATGCACATGGGAAAATTATGTTGTAAGTAAAAACAATTTTTTCTCCATCACAGTCAGAATTATGTATTCCTTAAAAATAATAGTTATTCCACTCCTGTCTGCAGTTGAGGAAGGCAATTGCTTGTCCACAGGCAATTTGTCAGGGACTAACTGGTCCCTACCAGAAGACGACATCCTCTTCATTTCTACTAATAGCTCCGAAGACATAGAAAGCCTTTGGGGAAGATAGCTACCTTTTAGTGAAGCTTATTATGGTACATATGCTATCTGTGAGCAGGAATGGCTGATGTTCCCATTTCTCAGAGCCAGACTGCTCCGGAAAATGGCTGCCATTTCATGAAGAAGTTCCACTGCAAAGTTCAGTTATTAAATATTTCTTTCATTTCACAAAATAAATGAAATATGGAGCTTCTGAGTTTTATTAAGTACTGTAAATAAAATAAAATAAACGAAGTCATATCTGCCCTAGATACACTTTTACCATGAGAATGAAATTCATTGTTTCTGCATGCATTTTACAGAAATTTCAGCACATTTAACCCAGATAACCTGCCGTCCCAGATACCTGCTACCAGCAGGATAGTGAATGACCTTACTTCAACAGGGTGGACATTCTGATCCACATCACACGCCTCAGCTCCTCTTGGCTGCTACTATTTCCTTTTCAAACTTCAGCTATTCAAGTTTTTTATGGTCAATTCTTTCATCAACTAATAGCAAAAATGAAATGAAATTGTGACAAGAGAAGGAAGAAAAATACATATGTTTGCTGTAGTCTCAAAAAAGAGGAAGTTTCAATAATAACCTTAAAATGCTAGGAAATTTTAAAAATCCTAATTTATTAACAATATAGTGATTTTGCACTTATAGAGACAAAATGCGTATACCCTCACAAAGAATTTCAGCTTCATTTACAAAAAAAAAGAAAAAGAAAAACAGGGGTGGGTGGGGAGAACAGCGGCCACACATTAATCGCAACACTCTTACCCTGTGCATACAATGTAAACCTCTGATGATTTATCAGTGTCTGTGAGGTTGAAATTCAGCTGTGTGGTGTTCTGCAAAAGACGAGTTAATGCCAGGAATATATGTTGAAGTACAACATAAATGCAGTCTCCACTTCTTCATAGATACTAATCTCAGAATTGCTTATTTATAAAAGTTATTTAAAGGTTCATAACCACTCAATGCTCCTTGTTTCCCCTGCTGACAACAAAAACTAAATATGAAACATAATTATTGCTCAATATTGAAATTAATCCATATGTCTGTCCTCGTACAAAGCATGCAATTAGAAAAACACGGAATTCTGTTTGAAAAAATATACAACTACTCAAAAATGGAAACTGTTCTTCTGTCAAGCATTGTCCTAGTTTAGAAATGTAGTTGATAAAAAAGTCATCCTGTCTGTATCACAGTTCTTATCTCTCTCATAACATGAGCTAACAATGTTTTATGGCAACTCCACTAACTTTTCCCTTCCCTTTGGTAAAACAAGGAAATGCAGCGGAATGAAAAGAAAAACCCCTCTTGCTTTCCTAAAACTTTATGGCTATTGATTCATGGTTTGTTTGGTTTTGGTTTTTTCTTTTTTTTTTAAACTTAACTGTATAAAGATTTTCCATAATATTTGCAAATACTTATACATTTCCTTCCTTTTCCCAATATAATTACTTCCCATTTCCTTAAAATTGCCATCCCAAAACAAGAACAAAAGTTCAAGGCAAATTTATAACAGTTCAAAGTTCGCTCTTTCATTTTTCCTGACTGTCTTTATGAAATTGGAAGAAATGTAATTACCTTAGAGGCCTCTAGCCTTCTGTCCAATTTGACTGAAATAATCCAATAGCTTCAGATGTTTTCAGAGAAAGAGAGAGTCATACAAAGTCATAAACATTGAATAATTGTCAACTTTTCCTTTAAAAACCAAAAAATCCACTAAAACCAACAAACCAGCCAAGCAAACAAAACCAGTGTTACCTTAAAAAATAAAATGAAAACTGTCTTGTCTCTGAGCTGTTTCAGAAGTATGAATTAAAAAAATTCTTTTTACTCCAGGAGACAGACTCATTTAAATTCAGTCAATTTTAACGACCATTGTGAAAACACTATAAACAAGACTCATTTTCCTAAACCAGTCTGATCTTCCAACTTTTCCTCATGACGTTCTATTACTTTTTACATATCTAATGTTTTTTTAATATATGCTCTTAAAAAAAAAACAGCACAAACCCTAAACCACCCTTCTGCTTGCTTTTAAAACCACACTACAAGTAACTAATTCTCAAAGTACTTTTTTTTTCTGTAAATTCAAAGTTCCTTATTTCAAAGTTAAAATAATTTGGATTAAACTCCTCCCAAGATTAACCTTTGTTTAAATCATAGTGCTCACAAATGACAGAAACGTTCCAAAATCTGCAGAGATAAATCTCATCTTTGAAATTACTGAAAGCCTTCATTAAGCCTTAATATATGCTGTCAGTTTTAAACTAAATAATAGATGAGATTTTAACATAATCAGAAGAAAACTGCTGGTACCTGCCTCTGTTACTGTCACAGTTAAATTGACATGGTAATTTTAAAATAACGCCTTCTTTAAGTCAGTTAAAGGCTGACAAGCACCCACAATTTAGAAAATTTTTCTTCACATAGAAGGAAGCATCTTACTATGAATTCACTGGTACAAATGAACAAATATCTCTTCTGCTGGTCCACTATGGGAGTAAAACTGGAGTGGTTGAGTTACATATATAAATCTGAAAAATCCATACTCACACTTTTCTCTTGAAGAGATATTATTTTGCTATGGTAATAATTTACAAGTATTTTATTATTTCTTATATGGGAAAATCTATCAAAATTTTTATTAAATATGCATTTGTGCATTAGACTATACTGTGCTTAAAACCTAATGCAGACAACTAATCAGTTAAAATCTTAGATTGTCACCCGTATCATCTGGTACCTGAAAGGTCATACACAGCTTATAAGGGAAGCAAAAAATCCTGCTAATCTCTGGACACTCTGGAGTCCCAGAAAACCTGCTGGTTTCAGGTATACTTCTCTCCTTCTCTCCATACCTACATGCACACCAAGTAGAAAAAAAGACTGCTGCAGCTTCTTGACTGATAGACTCTGCTATACATCATCGTATCAGCCCAGCCTCTTTAGATTCCTCTGTGCTGGACTGGCAGAGCATTGCCACCCACAGCACATCATACCTGAATTCTTTACAGAAACACTGACTAGTGCATGAGCTGATCCTCCTCCATGGAGATTTCAATATCTCCATGAGTGAGCTGACCAGCTGATATCCCCCTGTGCCTCTACTCTTTCCTTCCTTCCTCTCCTCTGACACCTATTTCAAACACTGCTGGCATTGGCTACAATAAGAAATCAATGGCTCGCAGCTTCTAATGAGGACTGGGCTAGTTCTCTGTTGACCCGAAGTCCTCCAAAACTTGTCTGACACATCAGGGTAGCAAGCTTGTATCCAAAGTAGCATTGAAAAAGACTTCCTGCATGTGAGCTTAATGATACTGAAATGAAACTAAGTTGCAAATAGTGGCAGAGGAGGTATGCACTGTTGTGCTGGTTCAGCCATCATTATTTTATGCTGCCATCAATTGCCTGATCACACAGACTAACAGTGAACTCAGCAACAATCCCCTCAGAAGTCTTCTTTCAGACAGTCCTGCCACAGGTTCCTGTGGGCCCAGCTCCTCCACTGCCCGCTGGGGTGTCAGCATCGCCTGCTGGACACAACAAACAAAGATGGCTCCTCAGTGACCCCTCACATAGAAGGACACCATTGAGGGAGCTCAGCAAGATGCAACCAGCCCCAGCAGGAAGCCACACCCAACAGGAAGCTCCTCCAACTGATCGGCTTCTGGTTAATATAGTTCTGGCCTTGACCACCACCCCAACCACAGGTGGACCAGGTTCTGCCTCTGGAACATGAAGTCAATAAGAAAAACAAAACATTCTGCTAAGTTGTAACTCATTCACAGGTCAACTCCAACTTGGGGCAGCCAACTAAGGCCCCAGCACTTCCACCAATAAAAGTTTGATTTAGAAAGTGTTGCATTTCTCTTCTGGAAGGTCACCAGGTGATTGTTTCAAAATCTATTTCAAGAAGTCATGTTTTGTGCCTATCAGCTGTCACTGTTACAGACACATTTCACTATTTCAGCTGCGAAAAGGATTAAAATGGGATGTAATCATTTCAAGTACTTCAGGAGTAGCTCAGAGCTTTAGTTGCTGGATCACTTGATAAGACTAGAGAAAATATTTGAACACTCAAGGATGGCAACAGCACTATGCATAATAAGATGCCATGACTCATAGTGCTTTTTCATGGCTAGGATTTATTTTCTGGTTTTGTGAAACAAAACAAGAAATTTACAACTGAAAACATCTACAAAGATTTCAGCCACTCTGGACTGAGTCAAGTCTCCCTTGGGCTACATCTACAGAACCTGACCAGACCTTGAAGTCTGGAAATTCTTTCAGGTCATGCAAATGCACTTGACAACTAGGCATAAAAACAAGCTCCATGGTATACCTATGGAATGAAATTTATTACTCCATCCTCCTAAGGATTTATGGGTAATGACAAAACTTAGCACAGACCCATTTTTCTTTTCAGCTTCCAAGGAAAATAAACAGGACTCAACAGGAAAAAGAGAGTTCTAATTCAAGAAGTGGGAATAAGGTGTGGATAATCTCTTGTATCCAACTGCTCCATGAGCTGAAGAAGCTAAATTCACCACTACACTAACAACTGAGATTCATCCATCATTAGAGGGCCATGTCATCCCTTAACAGTAAGGAAAAAAAAACAGTTACTAGACGCTCAACTCTTAATTGAATTGACTGATTGAACAGAGAGAAGACAGTGTGCTGGTGTGCATGTGTACCTCTGTGTAGGTATGTGTGTGTCAGCAGAGAAGCCTCACATACTTCATTTGTAATCATTTTATTTTTCCTAATTCCTTATGTACAGGTGAAATGGAGGCTATTCTTCTGTTCTGACCTCTTTATACTGAAGTCTTGATTATTGTTGTTGCTTCATCTCACATCTATCCATGTGGCACGTACTGCATTATATCCAGCATGAATGTTTCATGAATATTTGGGAAGCAATTGCAATGTGAGACACAGTGCATATTTCAGATGGCACATGACTGATGTGTTTGGAGATCTGGGTTTATTATGTACTTGCAACATCCATCTACTACCAGAAAGCTGGTCTTTCCCCCTACTGCACAGACTAAAGTCAAAGAAGGAAAACAAATGTGCATTTTGAATGTATCTGATCATTTACTGAAACAATGAATTAATGTACTGTCATGTTTGTTTTCTACTGTCTTTCCCCAAAGACAGAGAACAGAGATAAAAACAACATCAAAACTCTGTTGCATTTTCTTCAAAACATTAAAGTTTCTATTAAAAAAACTTTTCATGCACCACATCATTACTCAGTTTGGATTACTGAATTTTTTTTAAACACCACATTTTTAAAAAAAGACCTTTATTATAGAAATAATTCTTTTATTTGGTATCTCAAATTTTCTAAATAGTATCTCTATTCTGTTACTTACTATTTCCAAATAATTAAAAAATTCAAGTTTAGAAGCAGTGACCCAGCAAAATTAAGACAGGAACCTAGGTATTTGTTGCCATAGTATTTCTGCTGTAAGAATGCCCAATTCTACAAAAGGTGGTTTCCTTTGATTTCTCTCTCTTCATACCAAAACAAAACAAAACCAGAAACAACATCCCCCACCCATACACTCACACATGATTTTGAATAGGCTTCATATGATCCAATGAGGAAAAAATAATTTCTTCGAAGCTCATGAAGTTTCACAGTTAAGAGTCTTCCTCCATTTTATTCAATGGATTGTCTTTAAAAAAAGATCTAACACAGCATCTTTGTTACAGAAAAAAATACACCTGCTTATTTCCTACAAGTATTGCACATAACTAGAGGACTAATAATTCTATATATTGCTGAAACTAAGGCAGCCCTCATGCTAACTTTAACGTTGTTCTGAAAAATGAAAAGGATAAACTCTTTGAAAATAATGTAGAGAACAGAAATGACAAAGGGAAGACAGAAGTGGCCTTCAAAAGCCTGAGAAAATACAGGTGTCTCCAATCTCATTAAGTTTTTGCTTTATTAATTTTAAAATTGCGAGCCTGCTTTTGTATCTTCCTTGCATGAAAAGATGTGTGGGCCATCTTTATGGCTTCTCAAGGCAAATTGGTGTGTGGATGTGAGGAACTTCATGGACTTAGGCTGGAACAGGCAGCCTGGGAAGAGGCGGTTGCTCCCACATCACCAACCCACAAAGATTTCAAGTGTGTGTATATATATATATATTTAACACCTTCTCTTTTATAGCTTATGAAACCTATTCCTTCCTTTGAGGTGAGCACTGCAAGTACTGCTGCCTGGGTCTCCAGGAAGAGATCAGGACTGGGGGGATCTGCACGCCTTGCTGCTCCTTGCCCACTAACAGCATTGGGAGCCCACGTGTCCCACTGAGTTCAGCCCACATAGGCAGCCTGCCACTCCTCACAGAGGGATGCATTCTTATTGCATTGTGTTGAAAGTCTGAACTGTCTCTGAGTTAATTTAAGAAGCTGATGAAAAAATATGAAATCAGACTCCATCTCAAACTAGATGTTGCTTTCAGGAAACAATCCAAACAGGTAATGCAGCTGTGCTACAATCCCTCCAAGTTTCCCCACTGCTAAGTTTACCACCTGGAAAGATGCTTACTTGGTAGAAAAATCTCTGGACATTACTAAATGTACAATGGGAAAACCCCAGCAAAAACAAAAAAACAAACAAACCTATCGCTAAGTCAATTGGTCTAATTCTGAAAGTCCCTCATTACAGTTTCTCAAGACCACCTGTTTCCCATACATTGTAACAATTGTGGACATTTCAGCTTCTGTACCTCCATTTTCAGTCCCTATTTAATGGGTACACTTTGCAGGGCAGAAAATGCTACTTTTCTCTTTCCTCCTTTCTTCATTTTATATGTGTTGCAGTGGGAAAAATAGAAAGCATATAGCCTGTTTATAGGTCATTATATTTATTAATTGTATTTTAAGTGTATTAACCCTCTGAAATGAAACAATTCTGTCACGAGGGTCAGAGTAAAGAAAGGATTCAAACAAGCTAACAATATAAGTACATCTCGATTCATGTTACACACAGATGCTGCTGAAAAATCAAACCCACAAGCAGCACGCAGAGAAAATGTTTCTCAATCCTTCAAAAGCAGACCTAGTAAATGAATAGCATGCATTGATAAACAAATCTCAGAAAAATTACATTATATAACTATCTGTCAGCAATTGTAGAAAAAAGGAAACCAGATATCTCTTGGAACTGGTAAGCACTCTCCAACAAAACAGCTAATTGTAATTTTAAATGAGGCCACAGGTGTTAGTTACCTAAATGCCTTCCTATGTGGCAGCTGCTTGTTGATTGGTTTTGGTGGACAGTTCTTCACATCAAGAAGCCCATCACAATTACCGCCTTTGTTGGCGGTCTTGGCATAAGCCAAGAACTGTACGGCCATAGATTGCTCCCTCTGATGTGTAGCATGTTGATGAGGTTTGCTCATGCTGTACTTACTTGTTCAGTTGTTCAATAGTTGATTTTCATTCCCACGCTTAACTCTGCAGCAAACCTATGTTCACTTGAAAAATATATATTCTTATCTAATCTTATCTGCCTTAATCAATCACTATGGCTTTAGATAGCACCCCAGTCCTTGAAACTGAAAATGGGAGGTCAGCATACACAAAACTCAATTCTTCCCTACAAGTCAGATTTTTTTAGAAAACACAATGTGGAATGGCCAGCATGGCTAAATAAGAGATGTGAAGATATTCTTCAAGAAAAGGCAACAATGAATCATCTGTAAACAAAAGTGTCATGACCATACAGACTACAGAGTGTTTTCCTAAACAAAGACGCTGTAACATACAATGAAAATGCTCACAGATAAGGGAGGAAGGAGAGAAAATTTCAAAAGCTGAAAACTTTCCCATTGTTTTAGTTCAGGAGTGGAACAGAAAGTCTATTGTGGCTCAATCTAGAGACACAAATCTGTATAAAGTCTGACTGAGCCCTCTTTCATATCACTGTCCTAAGTAGTAGCATTTAAATCCATTTCCTATACGCAGTAATAAAATACTGCATACACACACATATTAGCATACCTACACACATATACACTATGAAGCACCATATGAATTGTGGTTTTCCATGGTTTTGACTAATTTTGTTGCCTTCAATTGAAATTCATCCTTACCTTTCATATCATTTGACTTACACCGACATCTCCAGCAGAAATCTAATTTGTGCATAAATGTAAGAATGCTAGGTCACTGTGTTCTGTTTCATGGGTGATTTCCAGCCATCACTTTAAGGCATTTCTAACATTCCCATCATCAGAATATCTCCAATAGTCTATGGCTACTTGAATGAAATAAAAGAAAATATATTCTTCTGTAATATTTGTCAAAATTCTATCAGAAGCAAAGAAGGATCTCAGAAATACAAAAAATAATAATAAAAAAATAAAAATATGTAGGAATCACATGTACTCATATATATGTATTACAGACTAGCATTATTGATCTCAAGCCTTCACACCTGGTTAAGTGGTAGTTGTAAAAATGTGGATTCCCTCTCAGCTCTCATGCTTCTCAAATAAGGATGACAGCATCTCTACACTCAGAAACAATGTGGTGAGAAGAACTCGGTTGTCACATCTGAATGCTTGAAATATGTGAAGTGTAATATAAGTGGTTGGTATTACTCTGGTGAGGGTCTTGATTTCCCACACAGACAGCTCTGGGGTATACTTTCTCATTAATGGTATATTTTAATTTACCATGATGGTTTTGGATGTTGCTTTGCGAGTTATTTTATGATGTTTAAAGATTTCCCATGATAAGAACACTTCAACACATTTATATTATTTTGATTTTTTTTACATGTTAAATTGGTCAGTTGCCGTATCTGCTTATTTATCATCTGAGATGGTCAAATTCTAAGCAAGTACCCCCAATAAAATTGCATTCCAAGAAAGAAACAGACACTAACTAGGATAAAAGGAGACTACTATTGCCATTTCCTGATCTCAAATGTGCAACCATCAACAATAAAAGGGAGTAAGATGAAAAAATTCAGGCATATTCAAACATAAATAAATTCCATTTAAAATATCATATTGGGAAAACAAAAAGGCTTATGAATCAGTAAAAAAAGTATTAATGAAATGGAAAATTACTTGAAGGATGAGTTTCTGTATTCAGTGTCTGGGATCCAATTTAATGGCAGTAGGACTCTGGAATACAAAGCTAACCACTTTTAAAGGGCAAAGAAGTATTTTTTTAGGAGAATACAAACAGACCAAAGGGCATGACTCAGATTCCCTGCTTGACTGCAACTAGACTTTCCTTTACACTCACAGAATCCTTCCTCTCATCTTCCTGTTTTTTTTTTGTTTGGTTTGGTTTTCTTTTTTTCTACAATCAGTTCTTTTCCCCTCCTCTGTTTTGATCCATTCACTAGGCAACTTCTGTCTTTTTTTGCCTTTATCTGGGGCTGCTTTTAACACATCTCTTCAATCATAATAACAGATTAAAAAAATGAACTGGTATTGTTGTTTATGTGGAGAAGTTTTGCTGTACCCTTCCCACCGAATAGTAGCTGAGGCCTTAACTTTCTTGACTGGATCTATGGCCCTACTGTAACCAGAGAAAGATGAAAGACTTTGCAGATTTACCACTTCTTACTTGCAAGTGGGGAGCTCTCCCCTTCTATTTATCTCCCTTCCAGAACAGGTCATGAATTTTCCATCAGATAGTTTCCCCACCAGACCTTGCAGGGCTGTGGCAACTGAGCCAAGGTACTTTAGTTGTCAAAATGAAATATAGTGGTGGGCCATTCCTGACAGTTCTCCTCTCTGGTCCTTTGACATTATGTCTATCAGACACAGAGGAATTTAATTGCCCAGTCTTCTAAAAGGCCCCCAGATCAGCTGGCAGCAATAGTGGAAGTCCTCAGCTCCCAAGTTTCAAGCCTTGGACAGCAGTCGGCAGAGGTGGGAGGAGTGGCTGACACACCAGAAGGCTGTGCTGCCATTCAGTGAGACCTAGACAGGCTGGAGAGTTGGGCGGGGATAAATTTAATTAAATACAAGGGCAAGTGTAAAGGCTCGCATCTGGGGAAGAACAACCCCA
>VZZY01001694.1:0-52251 GCA_013400335.1 Eurystomus gularis
GGTTCGTCTTACGATGCCACTCAAAGTTTTACAAGGCAACATCTTCCACAAAATGAAATCTATGAGGTACAATGATTTTGAGAACTTGACCAGCCACTTACATGATGCCTATGAAGAGGTGTCTGCTGTGGCTCAGCTGAGAGCTAATGAGCTTCAGGTTAAAGAAGCTCTTCAGAGAAATCCATAACAACCCTATTTTAATGACTGATTTCTTCCAGCTTTCAAATACTAACATTGTCACAAGGTCAGCCAATGAGCATGTTCAAGTTACATAAGGTTGTAAGTTAGATCCTGGCTTTTGTGTGCAGACACACTCATTCATACATGCACACATATTTTTGCACAGAGTAATTTGCAGCTAAGATCAGTAGGCCATGTAACATAAGAGAAGTTTTCTCTTTAAATCAAGTCATCCTGGCTTGTTTAGATAGACACAGAATTTACGTCAGTATACCACACTGAAAGGAAAGTCTTTGGGAGCACTGGAAGCAACGGGGACAAACTTTACAAATATCAAAAGAGAAATTAATTAGTGAATTGCATAACAGCAATAGTCAAGTTGCAATAACACGGTAACCTCAAAGTGTGGGAGAATGAGATATAGTGCATATATGCCTAAATTGCTGAGAAAGATCAACAGATCCAGGTTTTCATCAGCTATCAGCTTTCTAGGCCTTATTTTAAAAGCCTGTAGACCAGCACAGCACTGTTCCCTAACCAGAAAGTTCTGCCAGTTTATGCCAGCTGAAAATCTTGTCCCTAGTCTTTATTCTAGAAAGAAAGAAGAGCAAATAGAAAAAAGAACCACAAAAAAAAATATCTCTGAGCAAACTTTTATCTGTTTAGTGCAGGTGTGCCTAATCTTTCACAGTCCAAGAGCAAAGAAAATAAAATGTACAATGTCAAAATGCTGCAAGCTTTTAAAAAGCACTTAAATTAGTATTTCTCTGATATTTTTATTGGAATTACCACTACAAGTAGACAATACAACAATAAACTTTGCTGACCTTCATTTGTCACAGGCTTAACATTGATAAATATTTTAAAACTCATTTGCATAATACTACCATTTTGTTTAGTTTCTTTATGGGTAACCAACATTTATTTGGGAAAAATAGCAGTTACGAAATGTCATTACCTTACAAAATACATAGTCAACATATAACCTTATAACCAGTCTCCTGCCACAAGACCCTTGTGTCTACTGCCTCCGTACCCAGGCATAGGTGTTTTCCAGTTTTGGCAGAGGCCACAGCTTGCTGCTTTACATAGAAACAAGGTATTACTGATCCCCTAAACAAAAGTGGTGGCAGCCCCAGGTGAGTTCAGTGTCCATCACCACAACAGGTGTCAGGTGGCTTAGGAGCCAGGCAAGTCCCATTTCACGTTATCTCACGGGGAACCCAAAGAGCCTTTGTGAGAAGTGAAGCTCTGATAAATGTAACAGCGTACTAGAGAGGGACAAATTTGGTAAGTTATAACTCAGGTTGTTCTATTAGTCTTTTTATATCAGTTGCTATTAATGTTTGCTTGTCATTGTTAGATATATACAAGTGAAGCTCATGGATAGGGGTGGAAGTAATAGTTTCTCCTGTGTAAACTGAAATAAACAGAGGAAGTTTCACAGACATATCTATTAAGCTCCCAAGTAAAGCCTTAAGTCTCCTCCAGAACTTGTAAAATCTCCATTGTGGTATTTTATCATCTGACAGATTCAGCACAGGTGATAAATTGTCTGTTATGCAAAAAACCCCACTTCTTATACTTTTTCCTCACTTTCCCACCTGCTGTCTTCCCGTATGTCTGTTTTTTTTTCCTTGTCATAAATCTATTTTTGCAATTCTAGCCCAAAGACTGTCTTTATTTGTAGACCACCTGGCATAATAGGGTCTTAACCTCTGGTTACTAGTCCTCTGATGCTGCTATATTAAAAAGAACTTATAAAACAATTTCAAAATCTCTGTAATTTAAAGAAATTACCTTGAGTTCAGATCTCCAGCTTTAAAAAACAAAACAAGTTATTTTTTAGAAATTCTTGTGAATAAAAATAAAATTAAGATTCAGTCCAAAAAGCTGGTTTTATATAACTCAGAGTGTTAGAAAATGTTTGCTTCTGGCTGACAATTTGTATGCAAATGAAAACAACAGAGCTATAGCTGGTGCTCTCCTGTAACCTTCATAGTGTTGCTCACTGGGTGCCTTTACAGTAAAGTGTGATGATTTGTCGGAATTGCCAACATTTTTAGAGAAGTAATTCTGAGTAGAATTAAAATGACCTGCTGCACCTTAAAAGGGCAATGAAAGGGGAGGAGAGGGAAAAGAGAGAGTAAATCGGTGCATTCTTGTTCATTATGAATAAAGTATAGTTATTTAAATCAGGCCACTCTGCAAAGTGAGACATGAGCTAATACTTCGTTGCCAGTACTTTGAAAGCCATGCCTCTCAAGGGGAACAGCATTATCTCAGTAGCCATTGACTGAGTCCACTGTGACAGCATCCCTGCATTATTTACAGAGAAATACATGGAAAACATGTATGGGGGTAAATGCCTAATTGTGCAAGAAGCTGAATGTTCCCTGTTCTCACTGAAAACCACAAAGGTTTAAGATGTTTTGTAATTCACAGGGCTTTGGTCCTCAGGTGTTTACCCTGCAGTAATGAGTCTAGAAGTCTCTAGGGGAAAACACATCATCCCAAATTTTCCAGGTATATACATCATTGTGTTCCCCAGGGGTCAATACTGGGTCCAGTTTTGTTCAACATACTCATCAATAACCTGGATGAAGAGACAGAGTGTGCCATCAGCGGGTTTGCTGATGATACGAAACTGGAAGGAGTGTCTGACACACCAGAAGGCTGTGCTGCCAATCAGTGAGACCTGGACAGGCAGGAGAGTGGGGCAGAGAGGAACTTAATGAGTTCAACAAGGGCAAGTGGAGAGTCCTGCACTTGGGGGGGGATAACCCTATGCACCAGTACAGGTTAGGGGTTGACCTGCTGGAAAACAGCTCCATGGAAAAGTACCTGGGAGTCTGGTGGACAGTAAGTTAACCGTGAGCCAGCAGTGAGCTCTTGTAGACAAGAAGGTCAATGATATTGTGGAGTACATTAAGAGTGTGACCAGCAGATTTAAGGGAGGTACTCCTCTCCCTCTAGTCTTCCTTATTGAGGCCACATCTGGAGTATTGTGTCTGGTTCTGGGCTCCCCAGTTCAAGAGAGACAGGGAACTACTGGAAAGAGTCCATCAGAGGGTGCCCAGTGATAAGACAAGGGGCAACAGGTGCAAATTGGAACACAGGAAGTTCCACCTAAACAGAAGGAAAAACTTTTTTTACTTTGAGGGTGATAGAGCAGTGGAACAGGCTGCCCGGTGAGCTTGTGGGTTCTCCTTCTCTGGAGACTTTCAAAACCTTCCTGGTGGACACGTTTTTGTACAACCTCCTCTAGGTGAACCTGTATTAGCATGAGGGGTAGTACTAGATGATCCCCAGAGGTCTGTTCCAGCCTCCACCATTCTGTGATCTCCTCTTTCAGAAGAATCGCAAGTCTCAGTGACTGTTTTTTCATTGTTCCATCCTACTGTTTCCATTACTGGTTTAGAGAAGACATACACTAGGACTGAGAATCATGTGTCTATAAGATGCTGTTAATGCTCATGTTTCAAAACCAGGTGAGTTTATTTTGAGTTTTGGATTTGGAGTATTGCTTGTCTCAGTTTTTTTCTCTCACCACCAGCCAGACCATTGTACCAATAACAGCAAATTAAAGGTTTATCTAAACCTTAAAAAGATATCTAGACCTAAATGATTTCACTGCTTTTCTGAGATCCAAAAGAAAGATGTTTCCTTGAAATTTTGGGGGTCTAAATTAACTAAATTGAGGTCCAAATTAACCACGGATTATTCCATATTGGTATAACAGCTAGTTAAACAGAGCATGCTTTACACAGAGCAGAATATGATCTGTGGGTGCTATCAAAATGCCTATAAAGTAATCCAGTGAAAACTCTGCAAAACTTTGCTACCATTTAACGATAAAGATAATCAAGCTCTGCATTACTCTCTGGAATGCTGATGTGCTAAAAAGACAGCATGCATTTCAATAATAATTTTGCCCTGATGTTAAGTGATCCTGCTAGCTAGCTGAAGCACCGAGTTTTGCTCAAAGTCCGGTTTTAAAAACTGGCTGAAAATCAGCTCTCAAAGGTAGTGGATGATGAAGAGGGACTGGGAGAGTTTTATTCTTCAGACTGAGCTGAGTTATGTAGAGGCCACTTGCCCATTCATGTTCTAGGGTGAAAAACTTCTGCCCGGTATTTGCTTGTCAGCTTTGTTATAAATGTAGTGTCAATCGATGTATTTTATGAAGAGAGAAAAGACAGTGTTGCTGCCTTGCTTTTACATTCCTGCTGACACCCAGTGGCTTGCCAGCACAATTACACACTGCACTGCACACTGTGTAACCTCCTTAGTAACAATGAAATGATAAAGGTCACACCAGCATTTCAGGGAATTTCAGTGAATCTATCTGACATCCACATTCTCTTCTTTTTTAATCACTTTTTAGAGAGAAAAATAAAGATAGACAAGAAAAGCGGCTTGTTTGAAAACATGTTGCAGGATAGCACCCAGGCAGTGACTGTCCTTCTCCATCAGTTGGGACCTGAATCCAGCTTTGGAAAATATAAATGGCCTCAAGAAAAAACCTGGAGGAAAAGCTCCCTCTGACTCTTGCCTTTTCATGCAAGATGAGGTGAGGAATCATTTTGTGACTGCAAAAGGCATTTGAGCATAAACTAATTTTTCACAGTACAATATGCCATCACCTCCAACCCCTAAAAGTTTTAATGTACAGTTTGGGAAAAAGGAAAAAAGCCTTCACACAGCTTCAATTTTCTGTAAAATAAAGCAATTTCCTATAGAAACAAATTTCATACCCTGCCAAGTATGGGTACCAGGCTTTTGATGTTAGTGGATATTTGATATTTTCTTTGGGTCTCTCTCAGCCTTTGGTAAAAGAAGTCCCAAAGTAAAGGAATTCTGCAAAGGCTCTTAAGCCTGGTCTATTATTACTTTCTTAACAACAGCCTTTTCTGTTTTAGGAGACAGCTGTCCTGTAACACTTTCTGAGTGAAAGGGGAATGGGATTTGTGTAAAATCCCAGGCATTTGTATAAAAACTCATTTATGTGCAGGATCGAGGCTTGTGAATGTAAACAGAGGCTAAAAAAAACCTTTCTATTTTATATTTCAGAAATATGGCAAAAAATCAACCTGTATAAAGCATGTGGAATTCACTAAAACAATTTTGACCATCCGAATATATTAAAAGGAGTGATATAATGAAGTAAAAGCAAAGTCGTGTTAAAAAAAAAAAATACAAAACGTACCCCTGCATGGTAGTTCACAGGCTAAATGAAGCAGCCGTGCAAAGAATGTGCAGGCACAAGGAGTGCACCCACACATCATGCATTTTAAGGACTCACCAGCTAATATTTCATATATTTTTCTAGAAGCCATACGGTAAACAGATAGCACTAACAAAGTCAAATATTAATAACCAAGAACTGCACATCTCCAAATCCCCTTCCCCCAACCAGCAAAACCCATAGAAATTTACACTGACCAAAGCAAATAGAAAATAAAAGTCAAAGCACTTACATGGTTGACATTTAGGGATAGAAGCAAGTACCCTTTCCATCCTTTTGAATTTCCTAAGTCATAACATTAGCAGAAAATAAATACACATTGAAATGGAGTAACTCGTGATCGTGACATATAGTCACTGAGAAGTTACAGTAATAAGATCTTAAAACAGAACATCCCAAGAAGAAATTTTAAACTGTCTCCAGACAGCTCAGATCAATTTAGCATTTTGTCACACTCTTAGGTGATCTGGTTAGCTTTGTCCACCCAGAACAGTTTTGTCAGTATAATTACTTTCCAGCCATACGATTCTTTCTTTGGAGGAGCAGCATATTTTCAACTCTCCCAACACCGTGATTGATTTCTTGTGCGACAGAAAGAGATATGGTTTGCAGAAGCATGAAAACAAATCTACGAAAATGTTGATGGAGAGGACATGACTCAACCCTTCACCTGAAACCTGAATGATGCATTGGGGAGTGGTGGTGTAGAATTAAGGAGGAGGAAAAAAAAATCTATTTCATATTTTATTGATGTTTCTGAGTCCTGTCCAGTTTCAAAAGTAGATGCTCCAGACCAATACATAGAAAACCTCTCAGCATCAAGAAACCATTCCTTCTAGCCCATGTATATGAGCAAACACCACCAAAAATGCCCCCTGTGCTTTCTTGGTTGGTCCAAGAGTTAGATCCCACAAGATCTACTCAGAAAAGCGTTTGTGACTACTAACAGCTGTCTCAAATTCTCACACTTTAGTTGTGCAAAAGAGAGACTCGACTACATTATGCATTTTTCACTCTATATCTTTAGATCCTTGCTCCCTTTAACTGAAATGTGAACTGAAAACTGTGCAACATCTTGCAAACTTATTTCCCACTAAATTGTATACTGAATTTAAATTTTGTAAGTCTGAATGAAGATTAGCTCAGAATCCCTAGGCATTATTATCAATTTAACTAAGATTTTGTTAAGATGGGAGTTGGAGGAGGACTTGGGTGCCTACAGACTTGTCGGTTCACCAGTCCGTAAGGCAACAGATGCTGGTTTTTGACACTAATAACTGATGTTAGTTCAGGCAGATGAGAAGTTTGTTTCAAAAACAGATGTGCCAAGAGAAGACAAACTTTTTGTCTTCGTAGAAGTATTGTTTTCTTTCACATATTTCCTTCCTCTTTTTTTAATTTTTATTGTCTCATTCCACAAGATCCTTTTTTGAAAAGAGGAAATCTCAGCTTTTTACATCAAGTACACGAGTAAAAAGACTAAGTATTTACACCACAAAAAGTTAGATATGCTTTTGTGAAAGAGATCTCAATTTTCTTCAGAAGCTGTGAGTTTGATGAGAACTTTCTGTTTATTCCTCACTGAAGAAAACTTTTCTGACTTCTTAGATGACCTCTAATTGAACATAATCTTTTATCTTTTCTCCTGTGGTAGGTTAGATGCTGCTTATCTTTATACAATTTCATGCAAAGAGATTCGTTTTGCCATTCATTAATCATTAGAAATGCCAGTAACCTGCTAAACACGCACACTCAAAAAACTGGCATGAGAAACCCACAGCCATTTATGTGGCACTACTGATCCTTGGTGCTATATGAATACTTGCCAGATCCAGTCTCAGTAGGGAAGCAGGGCCGGATGGTGAAAGCATATTTGCACCACAGCTGAGTAAGGATTTCTTCTCACTGTCCCTTTTTTACCTTCCTCTTCATTATTATTTAGTGTTTTTCCCTCATTTAGCATTGGTTCATTAGTTCATAATTGGTTCCTTAGTTCGGATGGGATTGGTTCTGCCTGGGTAAATAAAATTTTTAACCAGGAAAACAACACTGTAAAATAATAACTTTTCTTTGCCATAGGAATACCAGATGATGCAGTTGTGTTTACCCAGGCAGAAACCACAGCCAAGGCTGGGAACCCACAGCAAGGTGGGTGACACTGTGTAAGCTCTCCTGAACAGTACACAGAGGGCTCACATGAAGTGTGAGTCATGTTACATCAACTGGAGGGCAACTGGTCCTCAGCTGGAGGACAATTTAAGCCACTAAGAATAGCAGTTTACCAGGCAATCAGACCAATAAACGTTCCTTGTGTGTTTGCTTGAAAGTAACCAGTACAAAGAGGTAAAGTCGAGACCAATATGAATCGTTTTTCCAAGTTCCAAGGAACACTCATACCTAACTACTGGTGCATCATTCTGGTACTTCTAATGCTTTATGAAGTATTCTTTGCTATATGCAGGCATTAAATATACTTAAATATACTTTTTATACCCTTTGGCATTCCTGAAGCCACTAAAACACCAAACCAGAAAAGAGAAGAAAAATCGTGCACTCTACTGAAAACTTACACTAAACTTGAAGAGTCTTTTTTTTACTGAATTTCTTTCCATGTTGCCCTTTACACTTGCCAACTTTTTCCTCTCTCTCTCTGTATTTATCTGCATGGAGGAAGTGCTTGCATGTCCAAGTCATTGATGAAGATTTCTCTGTGGTTGTAACTATGCATACCCCCATAAAATAATCACTATGTGACTTACAATGTGAATAAGAAATGTTATGTAGTTGTATGAATATAGACACGTGTAGAAAAGAGTAAGATTACGTATTTGCATCACCCTTAGCTCTGCTTTGTAAAACAAGGAAACAATAAACTCTGCTATCTCAGAATTTTCAGCATGCACTGAACATGTAGTTATCTTGACAGACTTCTATCCCCCTCTCTGAAACTCCAGGCTTCACATATTTCAAATGCCATTATAAACTAGATTTGCAAAGTCAGGATCTAAATTTGAATTTCTCTATCATATGGGATTTATTTGGCCTAAATTAGAAAATTAAGCCAAATATCAGTCAAAATTCACCACAGACATAATTGAGGGGTTATGTTGTGCTTGTATTTTTAGTATCCATTATAAATTTCCTTGATTTTTTTGATAAGCTTTTGGTGTAGGAAAGTTTTCTCCTGACAGAAGAATGATGGATGTTATCAGCTCTCAACAAATTATGAATAATTACACTCACACTAGCTGCTCTATTTTCAGTTAACTACACATAGGAGATAATAATAGTTTAGGGAAAATGTGTGGGCCTCATTTTAGGGAACGAATGTGTGAAATCCAATGTCCAAAAATGTGAATATACAAAGAGTCTGAGTAACTGCCTCTGTAAATGAGACAGAGGAACTACTCTGACATTTTGTATATCGGACTAGGTGCTATTTTTATAAAGAAGAAAAAACAAGAATGAAAAAAAACCCACATGTCCCTACATTCTTAAAGGACTAGAGAAATTTGTTATTTGTGGTAAGCTGCTGTTGGATCCATTTGTCTGAATACATTTGGCTAATATATTATAACAGATAGTGTTTTGCTTCCCGTGGCATGATTGAGATCTATAGCTGAACTGATTATATATCATTTCAAAACCAAATAAACAGAGAGAATCCTTATTTCTGGGTGACAGTACTCAGGCAGATAAGTAATAATAAGAGGAATGCATGTGCTCTAGAAATCCATTTATTCAGAAAGATCCCAAAGCACTTATTAGATTATTAGGAGAAATCACTTGCACAACCACTTTAATAGTAGCAATGTAACAACACTTCCCAGACATCTGCAATAAAGAAAAATGTCTCATCACTGTGACTGTCCCACTGCAGTCTATAAATCATCAGTAACCTCTACAATTGTTGCTATTAGTAATTGGTCATAAATATCTTTGTTAGAGCCTTAGACAATATATAGAAGATGAAGTATGTCAAAAGCCTGATCCAAAACTCTTTAGAGTAAGTATCTAGGGAGTTTAATAGGCTTTGACTCAGTCTTTTAGTTTCCTTTATTTCAGTGGGACTACTTGATTGCAAGAAGATAACTGTATTTTTCAGAGCAATACTCTTTAGATGTGTCATATAAACCATAGTTCAGAAATGTTTTGATTCAAAATAACAGTAGGAAGGAGAAATCATGAGAACTCAACAGCAGACTTGAAGTGAGCTGGAATGCTAAACCCTGTCTGCAGCAGAGGATGATGCTCTTGAAACAGTGATAACATAGTAGCAAGGTCAAAGAAGTCAAGAGCAGTGCCTGTATATCCACAGGAGATAGATGGGGAGGTAGTGTAATTCTTTCTTAAGGTAAGCAAATATAGAGGGTCTGCTGGTCGCACACATTTTCATTTTTGACAAGGCTACCTGTTACCCACTCCCAGCCAAAGGTTTTTATACACCTTGATGCTGGAAGTAGAAACTGGAAGTGCCTGGGGTACCCATATAGTTCAAGTACTAAAGACAGGAGCTAGAAGCTTATATGTAAATAAAACCTGTCACGATCTGGTTACAATATGTTGTTGTTTTCTATAGAAATTGACACAAAATACATGTGTGAATATATGCCATTATCTTCCCTCTGAAGCCAAATTAACTGCTTTACATTAAACCCCAGTTAGTGTTTTTTCTATAAAGCTTCAACTCTAACAAATATGAAATGGTGACAGCACTACCTCGGCTGTACCATCTGAGTGTGAGCACTGAGGTATATCAAAGGGCTGTTAAATTACCAATGTCCCTCTGATGCCACTCTGATTTTAGAAGTTAGCATTCTCTAGAGGCAGTACAATAGTGTCAGGGCAAGATGTGAGCAAGGGCCCAGCTCCGCTTCCCTCAACACGCTTGGGAACTTAAAGGACATTACTGCTGCTTATGGCAGCTTCCCCTCAGAACGCTGCTCAGAGAGTCACCAACCACGTTTCTCATCCTCTTTTGTAGGAGGGACAGTGTAGGAGGGCAGCTTCCTCATCCTCCACACCTCAGCTCACTGATCCATCCTCCCTTTACATGGTCCCTGTGTGGGATGCTCCTCCAGGTAGACCTCCTGGCTGATTTCTCAATCTCTAGGAATAGCTGGTGTCATGTCAAGGTGCTTGGATATCACTGAGACAAAGTAAGCAGTACTGAATTACTGAAGAAATGAAGGAAATTAACTCTCCATATAGTATGTGACGGAGTAGAGGGGAGTATTGGTATTCTGTGCACATCAAGGAAGGAGTCATTCCAAAAAAGATGGGGTGATACATAGATTAATTGATCAAAAAGTCCCTTGGAAATCAACTGACTATGTTAACATTACAGTAATTAATTTTATTTCTTCCAAGTTACTGTAGCAGCTAAATGAGCAATGCTTAATTTAGTAGTGAATTAGCATTTCCATTTTCTTTCTTTTTTCCCCTTTCCAAACTTAACAAGAGCTTTGTGGAAAACAGTAGGACTACTAGAAAGCAGAGGCATGCATAGGTTATGCTGAAATGAACACACATTTGAACCGGCTTTATCCATCCTTGCTTTTAATGGGGCCCTGAACTCAGTAGAGGCTGTTAGGTGCTTTTGTAATACAGATTAACAATAATACTAAAGTTCCTCCCATATCTCATTCCTCCCAAAGAGAGAGACTTAGGCTAAGATACTTTAAAGCTCTCCTTAGGCTGTTGTGAGTTCAGTGTGAAAATACATTGGTTGCCATCTCACGTTAACACTTATGGCTCTAGAAGTGGGGGCTTTTTGCTTTTACTATAGCTTGTCAGATTATGGAACTGAAGGAACCATTGATCCCTGAAGGATAAAAATCAGTGAAAGGCTCCTTGAAAGAAAAATACAGTATATTCAAATAGCGTTAGAGAAAGTCCTCTCTTTGTAGTTTGAGATATTGAAGGTCACGGGGAAAAAAAAAAAAAAAAAGAAATAGATTCCTACATAAAAGTTAAAAAAAAAAGTTTAGGCAAAACAGCCATTGCAAGTTGAAATAGAAATAAAAATAAAACTCCAAAGGTTTTTCTAGTATCTGTCTTTTGTTTTTACAGTGTTAGGTCTTTACAAGAAAAAAAAAAAGAATAAGTAATCTGCTTTTAAACTGCTGTCGTAAGGTGCTGATAGTAGAGAAAGGATCTTATTTTCATAAAAGACCAAATGAAAACTTTAGGAAAATTATTGTTGAGGAATTCTGGAGGATTTGGATATCTAATTGAAGAGAATGCCATCATTTTTAATGGCAGCCAGGTACCTGTATCTCTCTAGAAAGAAGATCAGCTTTGGGAACTTTAGCATTAAGCAGCACATATATTTAGCTGTACCTGGGACAATGCTTTGCAGTGGGAGTGAGGAAAATTGGAGCACCTGGATTGTGCTGTTCCCCAGGTAGGCTTAGGAATTCCTCCCTCCTTCTGCTTTGTGTTACATCCTAGTAAATAACAACAGTGACGTAAAACTTGGCATTTTTAAGCTAGAAATTTGAAGGGCCTTTGTTTGTGTGGCAGTGGCTTTCCATGGCAGGCAGGAACAGGGAATGTGGCCATGTCTCTAACAGAAGGAACTGCTCCAAGCAAAGTCAGCCGTGCTTCCAGGCACGCGAGTCACCAGGATTCACCTCCTGAAGGCTCTGGTCTTGCACTCATGGAGGCAGACGAACATTCCCGTGCCTCCAGCCTGCACCGGATCAGGCTGATGGGGCCAGTCAGCACAGGCTGTGCTGTGAGGATCACACATGGGGGATCCAGTGCTGAGAAAAAGAGGGAAAAAGGCCCAGTGAAAACTGTAAAACTCAGAATAGTGTATAAGAACTCAGCCTGGGGGGGAAGAACTGAGTGAGGTTTCACAAAAAAGTCGATTAACTTTCCTTCATTTCTCCATGGTTTCAGACACTGAACTTATCTAGAAAACAATTAATTTCTTCATTTCTGAAGACCCTGTCACACACCACAATATTACCCCCCCCCTCCTTTTTTCTCTAATATTGTACTCTGAGAAGGCTTCAGTCTTCTGTCAAAAATAATGAGGTTTGGGTTTTGTTTAGAATTTTTTCCCTGGACAAACTGTTTGGGTCTTGTTTTCAATACCTGATATTTTTTACCTTACCAAGCTGAGAGTATGCAGTGCTTAAAGAGCTAAAGCATTTTATTTTTTGTTTTTCACATACTAACCTCTGCCATACCCACAATATGCTCACTTTATACCTATCAATTTAAATGAGTTTTGTTTTAATGTTCTATACCAGAAGAATTCATTTTGTGGTCTTCAAAAAAGCTAGGCAGAGAGTTTCCCAGAAACCTAGCATTTCCAAATGCCCCTTCAAGTGGAAGCACTTACTGCAATTTAAATATTCAAGCACTTTTATTTTAATGTTAATATTGTTTATAGGGAAGCAAATGCAAATAAGTGGTAAAAACCTTTTGGTATTAGGTCATTAAAAATCCATTCTTGACTTCCTGCCCACAACTACATCTTTTTTCAGACCTGTCACCCATTTCATTTAAGCACTTAGCTTTCTCTTAATGAATGAATTGGCATTTCATATTACCTTATTATCCTATAAAGCAAAATGCATACTCAATAACATTAATGGTAATTTCTCATAAAGACACATTATCGATCCGGGAGCTACCTGTAAGCATTGAAAATTGCAGCCTGCACACAGAGCTTTTCACATCTGGGCCTGAAGAATTAAAGAAAAATTAAATTTGACAGCAGTAAATTCACAGGCACAATCTAGGCACCAATTTATATGCAAAATGAAATGCTTTATGAAAATTTCCTCTATTTTCTCACGGAGATTTGGGAAAAAGATTTCACTAGATGCTTCTTTCTCTAATATCCCTCTACTTAAATATTATACTGCAGTCACTGCAGACTCCTTTTGATGTATAAATAATCAAGTTAAATTATGTGCAGCAAGGAGACTAGTGCTCTGCCATTCTTATTTTACAAAGTAATATCTACCCTAGAGGGTCAAATTTCCCTGACAAATTCTTAATTACTATGTTGCAACAGAAGCAGAATCTATTTGTGCATAAATCCCAGGCATTCCCATGTGGTAAGTAACTAATATTACCAACCATTTCACTTGGCCTGTTCACTGAACTCCATAATTAGATAATACTTTTGATGATGGTACATTTGAAGTCTTAATCCATTTAATTTTTTATGAGATTTTTTTTATTTTAATAGGGATATGTTAGTGACCGCTGCCTATTTAAAAATCATTAAAATTCTGTCCACAGCAGTAATAAAGATTAAAGATTACTAATATGGCATTCATAACCTTTTTGGTTTTCTAGAAATCTGGGGCTTAAGGTAAATGTTAAAGGTCATTTAATATGTTAGTCAGTAATTATAATCCTGGGTAATAGGTTCCTTTTCTAATTATCCTGGTATAAAAGTTCTATTGTTTGGGTCTATTCTTCTGATTTTCTTATTTGGGTTTTTAGGGTGGATGAGTAATCCTAGAATTAAGTTTCTGAACATTGATGAAAGCAGGTAATGCACAATGATTAACTGGATAAAAGCCCTATGTTTGAATGCTGCATAATATCTTGCCTTGAAGTTACTTACAAAAGATGCAGCATCCCTTTCCAGGAGAAATAAAGCAGAAAGGTCACTGCAGAGATTAATACCTTTTTTTATTTTAATATCAAACATTGACAAATAAGATAAAGGCTTTGTGAGCAAGCTTGGAAGAAAGTGAGAGCGGTTAAACACTAGATGGGAGAGAATCTTAAAAGAATAATCTGCTGGTCATTTCAGAGGCAGGGAAAGAAAACTTCCTCCTTGAGGCCGTGATTCGGGAAAACATTCAGGCATGTGTTTTATTGAATGCAGCATATTCTGCACACTTCCCTGACGCGCAGCTTGGATCTGCACCTAACTACTGCCCAGCAATACAACTGGGATTGCTGAAGCTTGCTGAAGAAAATCTTTCCTTTCTGCAACATGCCAAAAAAATCTGGGTGATACTGTCTTAGAAACACACTTATTTTCTACGATGTGGGTATTCTGTAATGCATTTCTTCCCTTACCTGTACATAGATATATGAACAAAATCTATGTGCCAGGGCCTGAATTCTGGAGTAAGAACTTAAAATAACATTTAAGTACAATATATTTTATTTTAATCACATTCTTAAGCACCCTTTAAGTTAAGTGTGTATTAAAATACTGTGTTGGGTCACAGTGCCCTGCTGAATCAGCTCGGACCCTGCGAATGGTCAAAAGGCACAAAAGTCCTCCTGTAAAACCTGGATTTCTGGCCAGATGTCTTGATGCTGGCTGTGGATCTCCCCACACACTACAACTGAGAGCCATCATGCTCTATCTGCAGGAATAAAAATGTAACGGAAAACCACAGCAGTAAAAAAATATCTTTGGGAAGTGACCTGTACTATAAGCGCTCTTCAATTTTAGCACAGTGCAAATACATAATAACATTAAAAACTGCGATGTCACTAACTCTTATTTCAGCAGTAATTATATCTCACTAGCTGGCCTTGGGCAAGTCACTAAGGTCATATCTGAAAAGCATCTGCAGGTCATGATTTTTCTATGGGCACTGAGCAGCTTCTAGAACTACAGATTTTTGCTGGAGCAGAAGTTCTGTACTTCTGAAAATCAGACCTCCAATGCCTTAGCATGGAAGTAAAAAAAATGTTGACAAGCCTATGAAAATCCTGGTCTTAGCATGTCCATTTTAAAAGGTGATATTGTCTGTTGAAGTGGTATGAAGTTTAAATGGTCATTTTTTATAAGTCACTTCCCTTTTCAGTAGAAAGACAACTGATAGTACACCAGTTGATAAACCACTGAAAATCATAACCCAAATCTTTTTCAACAGTCTTTTTTATTCTTGAAGATTTACAAATTCACAGCCTGTTGTACTTAGAGTTATTTCAAAGGAGCTAAAAAGCAGAATGGTTAATACAATTTAGCTATGATTGGTAAAATTTCAAGAATGCTAAATCAGAATTGTATATAAACCCTTGATTAAGAAATTAATCTCTTATAAGCATACTGAAACCTAAGTAGCAAAATCTGAGGCTTTCTTGTAAAGAAGCAATAGCTGACTTCAGAGGAAGTTTAACTTCAGTAAATCCATGTCAGCAGCCTTATTTCAGAGCTGTTTTGAAATACTGGAGTGAAGAGGATATGTTAAAGTTCTAATTCTTGTGTAGTTTTCTGCCTCTATTTTTTCACCTTTTACCCAGCTGCAACTTTCCAATGAGTCTTTCCTATCAAATACTACACAACATTCATTTAAAGGAAAATAAAGATAGCAAGAGCTTCATATTTACACGCTCACACACGATTTACCTATTCACCAACCTTATGCTAGATAAAATTCGTTAGCAACTCTCATGGCTATTTCCAAACTAAAGTGCCACTTTGAACCCAAATTAACAAACTTGGTCGAAATTAGTAATGGGCTAGTTATTAGGAATATTCACAGGAACCTCTGGCTCAGTTTCTACCAAAGAAACTGTGATCAGATGTTAGCTCTTTAAACTGAGTATCTGTCCAGGAAAAGAGCACTGAAAAAGGAAGAAATCTACAATGTGCCTCACCAAACAAGCTTCAAGTTACTTGGATGACACAGTCAGGTTATGCTTATCCTCTGAACATGCAAGGCACACCACCAGCAGCAGGCAGTTTCTGAGCCATCTCGGCACCAGTGAGGGCTCTCCAGCCCTTCTCAAAAGTTGGAGAAGCTTCAAGACTTCATCTAATCTACGTTTAACTAAGATATTTTGCCTTCTCTCAAGTCAGGATGATCTTGCCATGTTTCATTCCTATATCACATCTCCCATGGTAGTGATCAAGTGTAACTGGACCTGCTTTGCTTATTTCATAATGTCGCGGTCAGGGTGCAAGTGTCCATACCGCCTCCCAAAGGGGAAGGGGATAGAGGGCAAAATGAGATACCTTCCCACCAAGCTCGCGGCAAAAAGAAAAAGTTTTTGTTTTCTTTTGAGTTTTTATACGCTGCGTCCCATGACTTCTGACTTCCGATTTCTGGAGGACTGCCCAATGATCCACGGAAGTTGTAGTTCTTTTTAGCTGACTTAGAAAGACATCTCCTTAATATGTGGGACTCCCACACATAGGTATTCTGTGGATAGAGGACCCTTGTGGATAAACTACATCTTGCACAGTCACATCTTGCATAGCCACATTTTGTACAGACACAGCTGCGTAAGGGCTGATGCAAAGTACCCCTGTAAAGTGTAACAAATAAATATTTTGCTTATGGGATATTCATTTTTACATTTTCCATTATTCTGCAATGTGAATGAAAATGATAGCTACAAGATTTTATATTATTCAGTCATCTGCTATTTAATCCTCACAACTGTGAAGAAGAGCTGGATTTCATGGGACCAATGAGGAGAGATGCACAGTGAGTAATGATCAAGTACGGTGGAAACCTGCAGTATGCTCAACACCTTCTTCCCATCTCTAGCAGAGGGTGCAGTCATGTTGCAGATGAGCATCCAGAGTAATTCCGTCAGCCCAAAAGTCGAATTGGTCAAAGTCTGGGTGACTGTTAAGCATTACTGGTGAGGCACAACTGGTATAGCTCCATGATACCTTCCCTCATTCAATTTCTGAGTGCTGTTCCAGCCATCAGTAAACCCTCAAAAAAGTAAATTTCACCATAGGCAAGAGCTAACATGCATAACTTATAGTATAAACTGTCTTATAGATTGAAGCATTAGTTCAACAGCACTGAGCAACACAATTAGAAGTATCAAACTATGTTACTTTCTGACTTTCTGTCACAGATTTTTGCTTGAAAAAATTATGGAACAGAAAGGAACAGATTCCAGTGTCCCATAGCCATGCTTAGAAATAGCAGAAGACAATACCAAACTGTATGTCTTCCACAGAAAATTCATGAAGACATACACAGGCTGGTCTGTCTTCAATCTGAGGTATGTGAAATCTAAATTTGGATTTGACTCTGTTAGATATAATAAATCAAGATATTCTGTATTTAAAAATGAGCAATTTCCTGTTTTAAGTGTTGAATGACTCAAATAGGAAAAAAATTAGGAGAAAATCACAACATTTAATGAAAAATGTTCTTTTTTGCTTCTGCTTGAATTCTAAAATTAAGAAAAAAAGTTCTCAGATTTATTTTTAGTAAGTTGCTCTTTACTTTTCTTCTTTCTTTAGTTTTCTTTTATAAATCTCCCCTTCCAGTGACTCCTTGCACTCTAAATCATCTTAACAGGCTAAATTCTGAAACTAATTGCTATAGCTGCACTTGGAAGGAGGAAAGCGGAGTGACATCTATCAGATGAAAAAAAGCCTCCTGCTGGTGCGTGATAGCCTGGTATAGAAGAGCAAGGCTTCCTCTAGCAAAAATACCCATTTAAGCTTGCCTGAGAAATGCTAAATTATGTTCCTTTAGTTAACACTTAGCCTGTCCTCTGCTTCATTTACCATCCTGGGCTGTGAGCACCTTTTCCTTTGCAGTTTTGAGGTAATAACTGAAGCAATACCGCAATACTCCTGAGCTCTAGCCAAGTGTGCTGCCCTAATCGAGAGCTGAGACTAGGGACTTGGCTGGTGACACAAAGCTCTCACCAAACTATGTAATTCATGGTCTAAAATAATTTTGTGACTCTGGTTATATCTGTCCTCTGTATGGGTTTAGACAGAACTACATTTGTAATGTGATTTATTCCTCACAAACAGAGCTGAATAGAGGTATCCAAGCTATACCAAAACCTGTAACTTTGAATTAGGTGATTTGGGGCTAGGATAGGAAACAAGAAGCGTTCTCAGTAGGATAATTGATTATTGCTACTGAAAGGAATTGGTATACAGAAAATAGTGTCTTAAATACCACCAGTCTTTGTGACTTGTACGTAACAGCTCTGGTAAGAGAGAAACACAGTGACAACTAAAATACAGGTAGGGCTCACAAGAAACAATGCAAGACTGGTTATATGCAGAAGTGCCAGATAAAAATAGGAAGAGGCTCAGAGAGGCATAGGGTGGAGGCACTGGAGTAATGATAATGAAGAATGAAAAAAAAAGTATATTTAATAGGCCTTTTGCTTGATAACTAAGTGAACTCTCTACTCGCTGTAACTGGATAGTCAAGGGATAGCAGACAAGTACTATTTTGCCTAAATTAGAAAAGACATAAAAGGCGTTTCCTTTTTTCTCCACTACTAAGGTAATGCAAATAGCAGGAATTCAAATACTAGGCATCACCTTTGTATAACTGTAATCTTCTTGTCTTTCTGGTTTTTTTGGTATTCTAAGATCAACAGAACTAGGTATCTTGCTATAAATTCATGTGGGTTATGCCTACGGAGATTGCTCAATTTCTGAATCAGCCAGAAAGTTGTGACCAGATTTTTTTCTAGTCCCTAGGTTCTAAAATACTGTGAGAAGGTGACAGAGGAAACATTATTTAATTCAAATGAAAGAAGAAAGCAGAAGAGAAAAACTCTCTGTTTAGAGGTTAGGATTGTCACCTGGGAAGAGTGAAAAACTCCATCCAGATTTTGCTCATATTGTTGCACGCACATTTCACAATAGGGCACAATCTCTAATGGCCCTGCCATATAATCTAATGCAATGCTTTCTCGTTTGCTGAAGGAAGTTATGTTTGAGAGGTCTGGAGGGAACACTCATTCTGTACTGGTGTTATAGCAGTAATCAAAGCCAATGTTCCTTGTATCATCGGCTCTGCTGTGGTGGCCGTGCACCTGTGGACAGAGTCTATATGCCTATTGATAGGCTTGACTGGAGTTCAGGTATTTAGCCACTGGTCAGGACAGATGATAATAACACCACAGGTCTTGTCTTTGCTCTGCTAGTCCCACAATTCCTGTTTATTCTCCTGAGGATGGAAGTCAGAGGTGAAAGGACTGAAACCCTTAATTTTAAAGATGCCTTCATTGCCCTGTCTGGGCATATGATTTGGTCATTGCCTCAGGTTTTCTGGCTGTAAAATTAAAATATTCCCTTCTGAAATTGTATAGTGATAAGCATTATTTGTATTCAAGGACCTGGAAAGGGGACTTTTTGTATAATCTAGAGCTACTCTTCTGTGTTTGTTTTGTTTGTATATCTGGAGCATATCAGTAAACAGTTTAGAAAGCAAACATTTGATATTTGGTGCATGAAAAAAATACAGGTGCCTAGGTACATGCAGATGTGAAAGAATTAACGAACATTTTAAACAACAGGAGAAACCATTCTGTTCAGAATGTCCAGTACCCATATATATAATTGCATATATATGCATATTGCCACATTCTCTTTGAGTTAACCTTTGTGCGAGAGAAACTTCTGCTGATGTCAAATGACCAGGAGGACATTAGTGGCTGATATTGGTGCCTGCCGGGTGCTTTTGGGTATGTCTCCCCACCACCAGGCTGGCTTCCCTCACTACTGCCACTGACCTTGCAAACAGCTCCGACAAAGGTCGGAATGGATTCATTGATCAGCCAGGCCAAGCATATGACAGTCTGTGCCTTAATTGAATCCCAAAAGGGGGAAGACTGGGTTTTTATTACAGAGGCCAGACGATAGCACTCATTAAAAGCTCCACAGACTGTGTGGTTTACTAATTAGTTTATTATACAGACACCTTGACGATGGGCAAAGTTGTCATTTTGCCCTTTATCGCACAGGGGATGTTGTTAAAAGTTTAATCAGCTAACACTGACCAACTTAGCTTGGCAGGCTGTGGACAGTCATTACCGAGGTCACCCCTGCTGTAGCAATTCTGACAGGGTCACAGCATGAATCTCCAATAAAAAGCACGTTACATAAGGTAAGAGTGCACCTGAAAGGGAACCAGGAAAAGAGATGTGCTCAGTGGGGAGTAGGAAACAGATGGACTGCTAGGACAAGTGAAGCCTGTTATGGTTTCTCTTTGCTTACATTGTTTAACATATGCTTTTTGGAAATATGAGGAGCTCTGTGCTATTGCTGTGATATGTTCATTAGAACGCAAGATAGCCTGAACCAAGCGCTGTGTGAACACGCATTAAGCATCGCTGGTTTTGAGAAAGCAGAGATAATTTTGCTAGTTAAGCAATGCTTAATGCCCAGCTAATGGACTGGTCCAGAGCAATAGGAAAACTTGCACTGAGAAAACCGAAGGGTTAGACAACACAGGTATCCCCCTAATGTTGCTTTTCTTTCCAACTTACTCTGGGTAATTTAGTAATGTACCTTAGTACTTTATTGTTGCAGCTCAGAGAAACTTATCATAAGGTTACTTTTACTTAGTTTTACTACAGTGACATCTGGAAGTCTGAGCAGAGTTCAGGACCTGCTAATGATCAGTCTTACACACAAAAATGCCCTGTATCAGCTTTATATCAAAAGACAAAGAATATGACTAGATATGCCAGATTAAGACTGCTGTGAAAAAATGAGGCAAAATGACAAAGGTCCTTGATCGTTTTTTCAGAATCCCATTGACTAAACCATACTGCAACTTGACCTTTTTTCTTAGGAAACTATCTGAAAACAAAAATAGCTTAATCTGTCTATCAGACTATCTATCAGTCACACCTGTGAGCCAACTTCAGTCAAACCTGAGACTGGATAGGGACCTGACTTCCTTAAAGTCATCCAGTAGTTGGTAGTTCCCACAAATGCTGGCAGAAGAATACCATTTTTAACAATTTCCTCAAGGGAAAGACAGGGAAAACAGCAGTCATCCCTGCTCTTTGGTTGCAGCTTGCTGGCAAGTCAATTGGTCAGCATGCCTAACGTACCAGATCAGCCATGGCATGTGCTGTCTCTTATTGAGCCACAAAGAAACTCAGGTAGGAAACACAAAGCAGATGGAGAATCTGTGACAGACCACAAGAAGCAAGAGGGTATTTGAGGGCAGGTCAGGGAAATATCATCGTTTCATGTGGAGGAACAGGTGAAGAGGGATGACATGAGCAAATGAGTTTAGAACAGGCTTTTAAGAGAGGGATTGAAAGAAAACGAGTTTGTTGAGGTTGGTATCTGTAGAGGATATGGGACAAAATCCCAGATAAAATGAGGTTTTGTTAGTTGCTGCACATTGAGCAAATAATTTCTTCAGGTGTATAGCAGTGTGACATGAAAAGTAAACCACTTTCCAATCTTCAAACAGGACCATGACATAAACAAAGTAGAGATGACCCCACAAGGAATCTCTGGAGCCTGAGTTTCAGTTTACAGGGACAGGAGTACACCATCATGTCATCTAGAACCTGTAAGTGACTACACCTGAATCTACACATTGTTGGAACTAGAGGCAAAGAAAGATACCCATGATACGGAGTCACAGATACAGGCTGTGACAGAAAAAATGTTTGTCAAATTGGAAGCATTTGATAAGTGTGGTGACTGTTACCCTACTACAGTATTAGGATATTTATTCTTGGCTCCTATTAGTTTTGGACAGAATAAGCTGGACATGACTGGATTTTGGCATTGCCACAAAACATCATCTGTGTTCTTTCTTTGAGATCTGGGTTAGGGTCTCTCATTTCAAAGATCATTCACAACCAGCACCTGTAGTTCCAGCATATCAGTTCAGAAACCAGAAAAAATACTAGCTATACAGGATGTGTTATCTTATGGGAGCTAGAGCAGTATATAAGATATATTGCATTTGTTTCACTTCTGATTATGGCTTTTTTATTTGTACATAGAGATCAGTTGAAATTTGGGCTTTGGTGAATCAAATGGGGGATTTGGTTGTTGACTGTAATAGGGAATGTCACATGGAATATCACCACATATTTTTGAGACATGCTTCCTCCAGCCATATGTCATTTACAATTGCGTCACTTAGCAAATGAACATGGAAAGGCAGGAGACCGATTTTCTTGTTTCACTTTGGCTTTTTTCTGTTCCAGATGTCCAGTACATCCACTTTAATATTCCATCATCATGGAAGACATGAATGAGAGAGTTCATGTGAAGCATGTTCAATCCAGCATAACTAAAAGATTTACAACCTTATTTAAACACAAAATGCAACTCCGAAACAAATAGGCTGCTATCTGTGTCTAGCTAAGGCGTAAACTTTGGTCCTGATTCTCATATGTACAGGGTGAGAATTTTGTCAGACCACTCCACAGCTTTTTTCCAGCCTAGAAACCTTAGTTCCTTTGCCAATAAAAGAAGTCCTAATGTAGGGGAGCTCATATACCTGAAAATCTCATGCTCTTCTGGAGCTGAGATATAGAGATGGGCCCAGAAGGCTGGTGTCACCGTCATATTCCCAAATAAATGCATACGGGGATTCAGGAAAGTAAAGCATCACCTGGTGTACTTCAACATGTACTATTCTTTTTCATTTGAACATTAGCATAAGGTGCAGTGGCAGAAAATGTATATCAATCATCATATGGAGTAAAGATCCATGAGTGTGTATTTGCAATACATCATGAGCACAGTGCACTGTAGGGTGTGCAACATAGGGAATGTGAGATGGAGCCAACTATGTGACAAAACACAACAGATGCACCTCTTTTCACAGCAACATTATCTGAATGCTTAGGACAAGAATAGAAAAAGAATATTGGACAGACCCTCAACTTGTTTTCATCAGCATAGTTCCCTTACCTTTAATTTTTACAAGATGAGTTTGACCTGTGCCTCTATTTGAAACGTGGATCCATTAACTTGACTCACACAGGAATCTTTCCAGAGTATATTGCTACACCGTGGTGAGCAATGGGTCATGTAAAATGGAGGTACCATTGCTAGTTAACATGTCTTGGTAGTCACCCCAGGAGTCTTCTCACCATGACAGATTGCTCTGTTACAACCACACAGGCAAACGCTCCATCATTAACTCACTTTAAAAAAAGCTGCCTTAACTGTGAAACTAAAAGACTCCAACTTTTCCTTTTGCTGTAGCTCCCTCAGGCAATGAAGGAATTTGTGATGTGTGTCAATGAGACATTTGAAATCTCACACATTTAAATCGTCCCGACTTCAACAGCATTTTAAATACACTGAAACTAGCAGCATTTCTGAATTCAAACACTTACCAGTTTCCTTCCCACAAGCTTGATCCTGTGAGCCTCAAAGGCAGTAGAAAATGTTATTATGTGAACAAAGTGTCTCTCTGTAACTGAATTAAATATAAATCCATTAAAAAGAGAGAGAGATAATATAATAATTAATACTTTGTACTACTATATTACCTTTCTATTGCAGACTAAAGGTATTAATTCAGTCTTAGCCCACCATTTCTCTTCCCATTTTACAAATAGAAAAATTGAGGCACGAAGGGGCAAAGTGATTTAGCCGAAGGCAGAGGCAAATTGTTATCAGGGCAGACATAAAATCCTGGAAATCTGGTTCTCAGTGCTGCATCCACTGTTCTGACACCAACCTTACCACAAAGCAAAGGTACAATAGAAAAAAGATGCCAACAACAGCAGCACTATCTGAAAATGGAAACACAAATGAGTACAACGAAAACCAACAGTGAATCCTCAGCCCCCAAATCTCAGCCTCAGAAGGATGTACAGCTCAGCAGTAAGAAATCTCCAACTACCGTGGCCATTATTTCAAGCAAGCTACCACATGCATTCAGTGGTGGGCAAATTATGATAACTTCATCACATCATGTGTGGTATTTCTCAAGGTACATGAAGAAAATCTCATAATCCTATCCTCCAGTCTTTCACCACGCAAGTCAGTGAGGAGTTCCCATTAAGTTCAGTGGTGTGAGACTGCAATTAAGCAGCGATTAAGAGTCACACCATGCAGCCCACTGGAGGGATGAGCTGTGTTCTGGCTAACATGATTGGCAAACAAACTCTTTTGAAGTGCTTAGATACAGTGCATTAGAAAAAGTACCCAATGTGAGGAATTACTGTTCTACCCTCATACAGACATATATCCAGGCTTCACTCAGCCCTGCAGATGGATGGAACTGTTTATCCTCTGGAGGGATTTTACATGGCACCAGCAGGCTGCCCACAATGCAAAATCAGGCCTTTAATGATTGCTTGTGAGAACTCAGAAGGACAAAGCATTTCATTAATTGTCCATTCCTAATCAGTCTCTTAATAGATCTATAAATTAATAAATACCCTAAGGAAATTGCTACTTTAAAAAAGGAAGAAATTGGGTACCACTTTGAATATTGGCAGACACAAGAGTTGCCTTTTAACTCTGGAGTCATTCAACTTTTGTTGGAGTGTTACATAAAAGCTTTTAATTTACTGAGTACCTTTTTGTGAGTCGAGGGGATCATTTGTGACTAATGAAGAGCAAAGAACATTTTAATAATAGTGACAACTGGCTTTGATATTAATATTGTCTCCAAAAAAAAGTCTCTTTTGAAGTCTCTGAGATTAGGAAAACCCTTTATATTTTATCCAACCGTGTTAATAAAATTGCCTTGCCTACATAATGCTCTCTCCAAAGCAAAAGTAATTTTCCCCCACTTAGTTCCCTGTGCTATCCTTTGGATATTTTTATATAATTTTTTTCTCACTTGTCATTTTTCTGTTCATCAACACTTCTGATTTTTTTTATTAGTTTTCAGAAATCATATTTAAATGAAAACCCAAGTGTAATGTACTATTTCTTACAAGAACTTGAATACATTTCATATCTTTAAAAAAATGGAAACCTTTTTGCATGTCATTGGTACTTCTTGAGACTCTTTTAGGGGGGGAAGTAGGATGATGTTTATGATCCTTCAATGTTTCTTAGAACTGCTGGAGTCTACTGAAGGATCAAAAAGCCCAGGTCACCCCAGAAACAATACTGTTAGGTGTAGAACCTTTCGCATGTTTACCTAGACAAGGAAATTTAGCTGATATCCAGAAATACAAAAATTTAAAATGTTGCTGAAAATGCATTATCAATTGTCCTGGTTTGGGTTAGAACCAAACCAATTCTGTTTCAGTGATTTTACTTTTCAGCTAAGTCTTTTCTAACTAACTGCACTTTCTGAAGCTAACAGCATGTTTTTGCATGTGTCTGCTTATAGCAGTGATAAGACTTGATATTTAGAGTTACTACCAAGGATTGGTGTGCAGACCAAAGTCACTGCCAGCTCTTGTGTACCATACTGGGGGGTGCAGACAGTGAAAGGCCGCACTTGAGGGGAGGAGCAGCCAGGACAGGTGACCCTAAACTGACCAACGAGGTATTCCATCACATATATGTCATAGTCAGTGTAAAGCTGAGGGATAATGAGGGTCTCAATGCTTATTTACCTTTTTCTCCCTTCCTGTCTGCCTTCAGGATCTTTCTGCTGGCCTTCGCTTCCCCTGGGGGCCTTCTTCCCTTCTTGGACCCTCTCATGCCTTTGATCCTGATTTGTGTGTTCCTAAACCCAGTTCCCGTCTAGTGCTGAGCCCAGTCTGGGACTTTGCCAGTGCCTACATGGCCTCCATGGTGACAGTGACGTAATTGCCATCAGGGGAAGGTTGGGTTCAATACTGGTTTTGTATATATTTGTATATATCCCATTTTATTATTATTATTATCTTCATCAAAGCTGTTTTAGTTTTCTTTTCTAATGTGGAAGTCTCTCTCTCATTCCCTTCCTCTCCCATTTGGGAGGGGAGGGAGCCATAAGTCTCTCTCCCTTACCCTATTTCTCTTCCTCTATTGGAGGTGGTTAACAGAGGGGTTAACAGAGAGTGCCTGTTGTAGGTCTGGTGGATTGAACCTAAACCTCGACATCAATTTAAAGAAGACACCTTCCTTAGGAAGGGAAGGATCAGAAAAAAAGCCCAAATTAATATAGGACTTTTATCCTCCTAAGGGATAGCACACTGTCCCTGTGTGCTAAGAGACATGATACTTCCACAGCTAGTAGTAGGCTTTATGATTCCTTGCCACTTCTCCTTTCTTGTTTCCAAGATGAATTGCAGTCCCAGTGTCATGGTTATGGTTTCCTTAAATGCAAGGGTTTACATAGTATGATTTCCTGAATTTGCCTCCCTAAATTCTTCCTCCATTTCTAACAGGAGCATGTTTTCTCATCTTTTTTATGACAAACTGTTGTACAGTACCCCCATGTCATTCAATACATGTCATGCTCTTCCCAGAGAGAACTGCATTTGAGTGGTGTATATTACATGGGCAGCTGCTTTTGCTGAATTGAAGCCTTCTTCAGGAAGGTATAAGTTTTGTAGAAATTTTGATAGAAGAGAAGGAAAACATTAATCTAGTTCTCTTCTAGGTCTGTTGTTGTGTGAACGATGCCATATAGATGTCAACTTACATATGACAGACCCTATAGACCCTATATGAATAAATCTTGTAATCTATTCAGGTGGACAAAAAGATGACCACGGCTGAGAGTAGGTTACTTCTGTTTCAGTTTTGAGTTCTGCATCCCTAAAAACTTTATTACATCTCACAGTCTTGTCAAAGCCACAGTGAAACAAGACATATTTCTGAACTGATAGACATATCAATATTTAGTTCCACTGAAGGGGATCAGCAACAAATGACTGATGTGAAAAAAAGTGTCTCTAAAAACTGGTGAAAACAATGTAACAAACACAGTTCCTCTTGGGTCTAAATTCTGTCCTCACTTATTAAATTAAACACTACTCAATTTTCTCATAGTTTTTAGAGAGGGTTACAAGTTAAAGCAATACACTTGCTTAAGAATCTTGTTGAATCAGTACTGCATGTGATATATTGCAAGTCATGAATCATTTGAAGCATAAAACAGAAAAATTTCTTTTTCTTCAGTTTCTTTCCTACTGCCCATGATGTATTCCCTCTAACTCTTCCTTAATTAGGGAAGTTAAGACCAGTAATTAATCTCCAGTTGTTTCCTCCAAGCAGCAGAAGCAGTAGGGACATTAGCATAGACCAAGCTCCAGACAGTTTGCCGTGTGCTCTAACCCTACTGAGTAAGTTCCCATCAGTCCCAAAAAGCAATGATATTGCTCTTGGAGAGAAAAGAATAGACAACACAGATAGCAGTCTACTCAGGATGCAAGCACAGCACAAAACAAGTCTAAAGTCTTATGCTGATTTCTGAAGACGCCCTGTGTCCTTGTTATGTTGAATATTGTCCAGCTGTGTTACACTCAGTGAGGGACAGAAGAACGTGAACCATATTGTCTTCTTGGGGGAGCCCCCCATAGCACATGTTTTAGGTAGTTCTGACCAACTCCAAATCCAATTTCCTGTTTTGATTTTAACTATTTGTAGTTACTGAAGAGACTGCAAAATTTTTACCACCTTTAACCAGAAACTCCAGGCATCTGATACATATGTGTAATTCTGACACAGAGAGAAGTTTGCTATGGGGTAACTAAACGTAGGCCTACAGCTAATATTTACGGACAAGTTTCTAAGAAAGGGATAATAGGTCTAGAGTGCTGACTCAGCCTTCCCTATCTATATAGGAATGCTGTCACTAGAGTAAAGATAACCGAGAAGGTTATGAGGGGCCACAGAGACCCCTGTGATCTGCAGAAGCCAGAGTGCCCGCAGAGACACATTCACTTCTACTGCACCTCAAAGTAAGAGGAAGAAAAGACTGTGGCAAGTGTTCGTTGAGATGAAGAAACCTTTTATGGGAGTTTCTATAATGGTTCATTTCTAGTGACTATGTGGTAACTAGAGCTGGATGACTGTATAATAAGGCTCACTGGCTCTCTGATAGAAACTTTCATAAAGCACAAAGTTACTGATGAAAGCGAGTGGGATTTTGTGTGTGTGTTCCTTGTGTGGCATGAGGTTTCATCTGGATTTCAGTGCCTGTAAAATGAGGGACAACAGGGGAGCAGGCCACAAACCTTAACTCCCTGTGCTCTCTTCCTGAAAGTGAAAGAAGAGCATCAAAGGGAATGAGAGTGACAGACTCTCTAACTGAAAGGCATTGTATATTCTTGCTTTAGGTCACAGCCATGGTTTGCATCACAGAGCAAAGTCTGTCTAATTTAACATTTATGAACTCCTAGTTTTCAGAGTGCAGTCTTAAGTGGGCTTGGAAACTTGGGGTGTTAGTGCAGAGTTACAGTCAAGGTTTTTATTTGGTTTTTACTTTTGGTAGGTTTAAGATCTTCCATTTATGCTCAGGTGTTGGATGACTCCTTTGTTACAGATCCTTCCCCTCCTTTTCCTTAACCTCTTCTTTTCTTTGCTCATCAGGCTGAAAAAGTAAAAGGCCTACTATGTCACCATGTTTACACTTTTACAGGAATACTTTGTTTGTTCATAAAACATAATAAAACATTACAATATACACATTAGTGTATAGAAACCATCAATGAAGCATGTATAGATTGTTCCCACCAAATGCAAAGGAGAACCTTGCCTAACTGATGCTTCTGCATTCATGTTACATTCACTTCTGCATAGGGCTCAATAAATGAGAAAATGAAATAATAAATGCATGTAAAATATTTTTTATAATAGATTGGGAACAAGATGGCACAGAACAATAATTACTGTATTTATAGTTGTAAGAAAAAGCACAGGCTAGGTTTTTCCCAATATTGTAATAATTTTACAAACATTGAAAGTTGTTTTTGAAACAGCTTTCAAGCTATTTCATCTTCTTGCTAATTTGATTTTGGAAGGGCTCAGTATATAATCGGTTATACATATATATTTGTATGTATGTGTACCCATACCATAATCATGCCATCTCAGTTACAAGAGCAAGTGAGCTCACTTGAGTAACTGCTCACATTTGCAAGGCAATTGTGAGCTGGTGTACTGTGATGTACTAAACTCATGTTCCACTGCTGTGCTCCAGTACCAGGCTTCAGCAATAAGGTGTCTTTGAAATGCAGAAGATGTTTTTTGTCTTATACACCAACAAACCAGGAAGATCAGATACACAAAGCTTTTTTAAAATCAGCTGACAGGATGATCTGAGTTATAGGATTAGGGAAAACAATAAAGTAAATGCCATGCCTTCAGTTAAGTTATTGGGGTGTGATTTGGATAGATTTTGCTAGTTTTGATTCTGCCCACTAGAATCCCCCATTAATCCCCCCATTGGCTACTGAAGTGGCCAAAAGATGTTGAAATTCCCAAGGGATTTTTTCTTTATTCTTCACTAAAAAAAAAGTTCAGCTGTCCAGCACAAAGAAGCAAGAGACTCATATAAGTAAAAAATAAATTAGAGATCACTTTGACAAACATGAACTTTCCCATTATTTCTAGGTGGGTTGGAATAATCCAGATGAATAGGAAAATGAATGACTGGAATCCTAGAATACAGGAAATAGGGAAACGTAGTATCTGATTTTTAAACGCGAGAATTGCAGATAAAGGAATTCTAGGCCAAATAGATAAGGAGCAATACTCAACCCACCTGTAAGCAAAGGATGTAAAAGTGATAAGAAACAACTGACAGATACATCAGACTAAGAATCTGTCAAACCAATCATATTTCCTTCAATGGCAGGGTAACAGGATTCATGGAATGAAGTATTTGTGAGTCACCATCAGATTCTGACATGATTTGAAAGATGTTACCATAAATAAACCAAGAAAATGCAGAATAGGTAAGTACTGTAAGCACATCAAGTCCGAAAATGGAATAAAAAAAATTATAAATGGGTTTCTGTTAAACCGGAGCAATGTAGAAAAGTAGGAGAGGAGTCATACTTTGACCTGTCCTGGGTTTGGTATTATTCCTGATTTTCAGTAATGAGGGGTGGAATTGAGCATATGTAATATTTATTTTGAAATTATTTATCCCAACTGGGATGAGTTGCAGGCACCTTGGAGGACAGGATTAGAATTCAAAACATTCTCAGCAAATTAGAATTGTAATCTGGAAAAATAACAAATGGTTTAATAAGGCCCAGACCAAGGTGCTATGTGTATTTTGATTCTTCCTAACTAAACTTGTAAATTCTGCACAAATAAAAAATAAGGGAGGGGAACCTACACAGCAGATTATCCAGAAATTGTTCGGGGGTTATAAAGTATAATAATCGGTACATAAATCAATAATTTTGAAGACTTGTACTAGGATGTATGAAAATAAGTGTCACGTATAAATAATAGCAATTAATCTTTTCAATCTTCTGGTAAAACCCTCAACTCTCATCTGTTCAGGTTACTACTTTTTAAGAGACATGTGAAGAAAGCAGTGACAGTCCAGTCACAAAAGTGACAAAAATGATCAAAGAATTATAGAAAAATGTCTCACAAGCAAAATTTGAGAGGACTGGGCTTGTGTAGTCTTAAGATCAGAAAACTGAAGGGAGACATAATAACAGTTTTCAAATTAGTTGATTTCTGTGAAGTGAATGGCAGTTAATAAACTTCAATGTATAGTGAAGGTACAAGGGGGAGGATGGAAGAGGTGTTATGTGGAATATCAGGGTCCCTTTCCGATGGTTTTCCATCTCCTCTCAGAAGAAGGAAAGGCTTTCTTTCCAGTTCCTACCTCTGTCCTTTCTAAAATTATTCAATAGATTTAAGTTCTGAAACCTAAGTCAGTATTTAGGCAAATGTTAAGTGTAAAAGTCTCAAAAAAAAGGTCTGATCTCTGTTCATTAGGGGTTTAAGCATATGGCTATATTTAAGCCATTCAAGCACTTTAAGTACTCAAGTGATTGAAGTTGGGTGTTGTTTGTTACATATATCTGAACTTAATCTGGGTTTAGACTAATATGTGTGTACTTTGCCAACCGAGTTCCTCTGTTGCCTAGGAATTTATACATATTTAAATAGAAAATTGATGTAGATGAAGAGAGATCTCAAATTTCTGAACATAAACATTATAGACCATCTCTTCCCCTATTTCCCTTGACAGCAGGGGGTCTATGCATCAAGAATTTGTGTTCTGACCTTATAGTTTGAAAGGTATTGAGTACTTTAGCCTCCAGTATTGAAATCATTGGATGTCTGTTGCTGACTCAGATGGAAACAAGGTTAAGCCTGTAAATAGTAACATTATTGAAAATCACTTTTTAAACTGCAATTTCCTGCCTAACATTGAGGCTCAAACCTCTCCCTTAAAATAATGTGTGAGGGCTTGTACACCCCCACAGCTATTAACTTGCTGCTGGAAAAACAGTCAGCTTTGCCCATGTATTTGGGCAGACACTTCTGAACATGTAGCTATTAAAATAGTAGTTTCTCTGTTACTCTGCAGTCCAGGAAGTGACTGCAGCCCAGACCTACACTGACGCTGCACACGTAGGGCCCCACAGTTGCGCTACCTAGGTTTTCTATAGAAATTAGCACAAATATGTCACTGCTGTTAATTAATTCCTCCTTCACTGAGATGGGTGAATGGGTGTGAAAGAATCACTGCAACCCAAGCATTAGGAAATGTGTGGAATATCTGTTCCTGAAGAGCTACAGGCAAGCTGGTGGTCAAAAGGTGGAATCTGATGGCAGACTATGAAGAGCTAAACTGTGCAAGCTAGGTGTGCAAGGTAGTAGTTAAGTGCATAAATCCTTTTATGAATCAAGCCCATAGAGCACAGAGAAGAAAATCCTAGGAAGCCAATATTAGAATTAGCACTTAATAGTGGATATATATTTTTTTTAATCCTTAGCTTTGTAAATCTTAATGCTAAATTACAACATATCCTAAATTACAACATATCCTAAATTACAACAGTGGGATAGAATCTCACTCTCTACCTTGAGGTAAAGGATCGTCTTTCTATTAAAAAAAATCCTTAAAAGAATAACAAATGTTGCATGCTTACTTATTTATTGTGACTTTATTTTTTTTAGTATCTTTCTCATGGTTATTAAAAATATTTTGGTTCTTTTTTTCCAGTTGAGGACTGTTTTTTAAACAAAAACAAACTGTTGTTCTGTCAAACAAATGAAACCTGTCTATGGCATAAAATCAAAGTCTGTATTAATTAAGTAGTAGAAATTGTTGCTTTTTGCCATGTAGGCACAATCACCTTTGCTGCTGAGAGCAAATATAGTGATGAAAAATGAAGGTTAGATCCTCATTTGGTATGAAACGGGTTTTTTTCAGATGTTTCAAAAGTTACTGGAATTTGCACCTTCTGAAGTCAGTGGCGTATTGTCAGTTACTGCCGTGGGAAACTGCTTTTAAGAAGCATTAGTGTGCACTACCTATATAATGTTATGCAAAGTCTCAGGTTATACACATACGACCACCCAAAATATGCCCACCAAATAGGAAAAATCTCTATTGCAGTGCAGTGTAAGGTTCAGGTAAAAACCTGGCTCTTGGGTTCCACCTGCCTGCAGTTGCCCAGCCCAAACTATTACCTTGAAGGGTCATTTGTAAACAGCTTTGGGAGCAGCTGATTTTGTAGGAAACATTTTGGTGACATGTTGTGGAGAATCAAAGGTTGAAATGAACACCTCAGTCTCTGTACAATTTTGCCTATGGGGGCAATGATGTCTGATGATTTACAATAAGTTCAACAGTTCTTCCTCTGCCCACTACTGTCTGTCATAGTCATGCACTTCATGGACTAAATTTACACACTATTTAACACACATAAACAGATAACGTAGAATAGTCATAATAGCAGCATTTTAATGAATTATTTGTAAACAGATCTGCCCTACTTTTATTTTGCTCTACTCTATATTATTCTGAATTTTCCTCACTGTAACAGGTAATCCTGGTGGGAAAGAACACAAGTTTTGTTTTTGTTTCAATTATTTCACTTTTTAAAAATTCCTGTTAATTGAATGCTTTTCTCTCTTGTCTGATTTGGCAAAACTGCTAAAGTCTGGTACTGAATGTCGGTAAATTCAAAAGCTGTTATGAATAACTAGGGGTAGCATTGCACAGTGGATTTCCCAAGGTATTCCATAATAGAAACAAACATGCTCTGGCACTACAATATTAAGACATACAGCATTTCAGCACTTTCTGTGCTTCCGACAATTAAATTACAGTCTACCCTGTGCTGGGCTATAGGAGGAGAAGCAGAATTCTGTTCCCATACAACTCTGCGGAGTATTAAATCTAGCTATTTTATTAACTAAAGGCTCTCTTGGGAAAGCCAACTAAAATTATCACATCCTCTCACACACATAATGTAATTAAGGCCCCTATACAAAAAGGTACTTAAGCACATGCTTTACTTTAAGCACAAAGGTAGACTTCTTGATTCAATCAGGATTACTGCTTGGTTTAAAATTAAGTGCATGTGTATGTGCTTTGTTCTGAGGTTCCTATCACCAGAATAGCTTGATAAGTTTTGCCTTGTTATCCAGAATTAAAGTCGATGAGCTACGGTGTCTTTCCCTTCAAGTTACTCTTGACGCATACTCTGAAATTTCTGCACAAAATGCCTGTAATGTCTTTGCACTACAAAGTCAGAGTAGCCATGGGGGGTGTGTGTGTTGCCCCTCGCTTCCTGCCCAAACACAGCCATCAAGTGTTTGAGGTGTAACGGAAGTATTGCCATTCTCTGGTCATTCTGCGTACCAGAAATCTGCATCCAGTATAATCCCCTGATGGTGGTGAACCAGGGGTGCTGCTGATCATGTTTCACTTTCCCTTTAGACAAATCTTTGTTTGTCTGGATTTTCAGAATCCTATTGTTAGTGAGCACTAATTTCAGATAGAGAATATTGAACAACCAGCCACGTGTTGTCTTTCGTGCTTTTACATTCACCTACTTCTTTCCCCTTTACTCTTCCATTCAGTTCTAAATGTATCTTTTCTTCTCCTTGCTGTCAAATGTATCTTATACTTCAACTGAAGGAGAAAATCCCTTAAGCCACGATGCCACATGTTCAATGCAATCAAAAGGAGTTTGGCTTGTGTTAATCTAGGTGAGTTATATTGTATGCACCTGGGGTGTGTGTGGATGTGCCATATTGAGAAACCATACATTACTTATCTCTGAGCTGTAGCACAGAGAAATAAACAGCCATATGGCAAATGAACTTCGTTTTTTATTGCTTGGTTTTATTTGTTTCAAAATAGCGCAGTGCCACAAATCCAGAATATTAACAATGCTCCATCTGGAAAGTGGAAGGTTTTGCTGCTTTGCCATCCCAGCATGTTAGCTTTCTTGAAAAACTTCAGCTGCTCTCCCTGCCTCACACCTCAGGGATTTGCTGCAGCCACGGAGGTCAGTAAGAACAGAACATCTTTCTTTTGTCTTTGCTGGGCTCATTAAAAACTCAGATACCCAAAGCAATATGTCAGATATGTAATAAAGGGAATCAAGTTAGAGATACACCTTGATGATTTCTTTACTCCATGATTTCTCTTCTTTTAAAAGAGAATGGAGTCATTTCTCGTTCTGCCATTCTTTGGCTGAAAGAGCTGTTTTAGAATACTAGTATAAATACAAAGCAATTATTATTACAGTATGCAACTGTCATTTGTCATTGTTCTTATATTGAAATGCACAGCTATATAACCAAACTGCTAAGGAACATGTATGCATTATTTAACAAGGTCTGGGTTACCACTCACTTAACTACTGTTTCTTTCCATGTCAGAATAACTTTTTGCCATCTAATCACTTAAAAGAAGCTATTCTTGGCCTATATTTGCAACCATTGTTACTTCTTAGAGGCATAAAGTCACAGTGTTCATAACCACACAGTGATTTTCTGATGCACAGCCTGTTTTGCAGAGTTTATATTCTAACCTCCCTCATATGTAATCAAGTTAACATACATCAATGATTTGCCACTTGTGAAAACTATGGCCAAACTCCTAGCCGATAACAAACATAATTGCTTAGTTTTCCATATGAAATGTTTAAAGCAGCATTTCTTTATGTCTATTTTGACAGCCAAAAACATGCCAACGTAAATTACTGAAATTTCGTGTTTGAATTGTAAGTCAAGAGAAAAGTAGTAATATAGTTCCCTTTTAAAAATGAGGTATGAACAAGAGGTATAAAAACTAAAGAGGAAGGTTGTTTGATGATACAGATTAATATTTGCAAGTAAATCAGTTGCTGTGCTTATCAGTTATCATTTGTAAGCAGAGCAGTCATAACTGGCTTTGTGACTATGTGACTGGTTCCATGTCCATTGCAAATGCCATGGACAGTGCTGAAAGGAACTTCATTGTAAGTATGTAAAAGGGCTTGGGACAAGTCAGGAGCCAGCAAACAAGCAGTTCACATAGTACAGAACACAAATATAAACATATGCATATAAAAATGCTTCTGTTCATATGATTGTTGTACAGAACTGAACACATTACCTAAGTTCAGATTCCATTTCTCAACATGAAGATCATTACCCTTTTCCTTTATTCTTCTGCCCTTATCTCTTCTGTCCTCTTTCCCTCAAATGGAAGTTGACATTCCTTTCAGATTTCATGGAAAAAAAAACCCAGACGTGTGTATTTGCATGTGCTCATATTTTCAGAGTCTTTAGTTCTTTTCATCCTTCAAGCAACCAGAGGTGTGAGTGAGTATATTAAAAACTTCTGCAATTATGAACAATGCAGTTCTAATTATAGGAAAGTGCCATATTGTAGTCAATCTCTCAGCAGTTCTAATTATAAGACATCATCAGATTAAATTAATAAATAATGTAAGTTAATTTAGAAGAAGTTCTGCAAAAAATGTAAATGACATTTTTACATACAAGTAGAATTTGTAGTTAAACTGAAAAATGTCATACAATAACTCCATAGTCATGTGCACAAGTCTGTGAATTCTTTTCTTTGATCTTTTTCCTCAGATATACTGTAGGATATATCATGTAGGATGTCAAATGGACATGCTAATTATCCATTTACAAAATTTTCTATGCTTAATAACAGATATAAACTCAAATTGAACTGTACCACAATCTATTGTAGACATGGACAGAAGTCTTTGTCCTCTACCTCTGTACTCATTCTTCCTGTTCACCTGTTGACCATTTCACCTTCCTATATTTTAAGACCTGTGTGTCTTAATCATACAAAAGAGACATAAAATCTTCTCACAATGAAAGCAGACCATTATAATATGCAAATTATTATGCAATTTGTTTACCTTTTATCCAAACTTAAATGGTTTTCTTTATTCTTGGCTTCTTGTCCTCTCCCAAAATCAACATGTATCATTATATATTTTCTGTAATGCACCTAATAGACAAGGTTCCTCTCTGATGTCTGCTTAATTTTGTAATATCATTTGCTTTTTATGGAGTTTCCCACCTACCACATAGATTCTTGAAATGAGCTAGTGACTAATGATCTGGGGAGTCAGGAATTTTAGCTGTCAAATTTTATTTCCAGTATTTCCTGGAAGTCAAGCTCCTTTATTTATTTGGTGGCACTCAAAGTCAGTATTCACTTTGCAAACCGGTCAAATGGATAAAACATATCCCTGTTTATAAATCAGTGTTGAATAGGAGCTTTGCCTTTGGTTTTCATAGAAACAGGCATCAAAAAAACATGTCACTTATAAAGGACTCAAGACTTCAAGCTGCCAAAATTCCTTAGCTTCAATTTAGCACAGCTTTTTCTGGGAGCCATACTCATACTGTTACAGTTGTCAGCAGCACAAGATATGAGCTTGGAGTTGATCACAGCCTCAGAAGAAGTTTTTACTGGTTTAATATCAAAACATTAAATGAAAGGAATTTGTTCCTTATTTTTTTCTCTAAAAGTGGTGAAAGGAATAATGGTGAAACAATATGCAAAAAAGTTAAAACTATGGCATTACCTTCACTGTTTAGCAATGGACATCCTTGAAATATAAATGCCTGTTCAATAATTTTTCTGAATATGATGTTGTTTCTGGTGGAAAATTCCCATACTAATGACAGTGAAATGGAATAACCATGAGGAAATAAGCTCATTTATCTTCATTTCAGTTTTAGCTACCCTTGTGTATTTTTAAAGCTCAGCATCTAAAGTCATGACAGATAGACTCTCTGCAAGTGTTTACTGCTGTTGTCATCTCCATCACCACAGTAAGATCAAAGCGGTCTTTTAATTTCATATAAACACTTAGCGTTCTAACCTATTTTACAAAGATATAAAAGAGACACCACCACTGGCTTTTCTTGGGTCCTCCCTCCAGTGCCTTCTCTCAGAATAATAACTGGTGTTTCCTGGAGGGCTGAGGTTTTTTTAGAAAGCACCTTTTCTATTCCCACAGCTACGCGGTAGCACAACCGCCATGGCACATCCTTACCACAAGGTACTCCTTCCGAAATAGTACCTTGAGTTGAAGGACTCGATAAACACACTTTTTAAAATGACATTGTAGCCATGTTTTCCTAAATGACTCCATGATTTCCATGGGACTCAATTTATAGTTTCTGAATACTTCAAACTGGCTATAGTATAAACAGACAGCAATAAAAAATTCATTCATCAGATACACTGGTAATCTGCATTAAAGGTGAAGGATGCCTGACTGACTCATAAATTAACTGCAATTAAATTTTTCTGTGTCTAAATTAATGCATAAACCAGAGAGGAGACAAGGTATGGCGGGGGAAGCAGAGAAGGGCAATTTTTTTTTTCTTCAATAACTACATATGATTATTATGAGATACTTTCACACAGATTTTGAAGACATCAATCTAGTAATTAGCATTATATCTCTTTTGTAGGGGAGAACTGAACAGAGAGACATAAAATAATCCAGTATGCAAGTTCCAGATTTGGAAAAATATCCCATGTTCTTGAGTTTCAGTCTGGTGTTTTATTTACTGCATACCACAGTGGCCCATGTAGGCTATGATACTTGAAATTACACTACTTAAATTCACATAAAACTTACTCAAAGGATTGACTTTCATGCGCTTCAAATTATGCTGATAGAGTTGCACTATGTATCAGAGGCTTAATATAAAATACATTGGATTAGATTATTTTATACTTCTAAATGAATATATTTTCTTAATTTACCTATAAAATGTATGGTTTTACCTACCTTTCTTCCAAGACCCTTGTAAAAGTCAATCAAAGTTGGTAGAGTTCTCAGAAAATAAGAAGTGCTGTATTAGTGCAACAGTGTAGTATAATCTGTTCCTTGTAAAATTGCACACATGAGTGCTATTGGAAAGACATATTTATCTTCATAGGTTTCTAATGCCTAGACATGTTTATGTGTCCATAGTGTTGTCAAGTGTTTTTTTAAGATTTGAGGTTTCATGACTGGTTTGAATTTTACCCTTTCAGATACAGTTTTAGTTGACTAGCTTGACTTTCAAAATCTTCCTATAAAATTTCTTGGCATCAATCACATGCATACATTTTTGAAGGCTAAGGCTGTCAGCTCTGGATTTCTGCCATCAGCTTTACTGAAGCCAAAAATGGACGGAACAGGGTGCAACATAGAGAGAGTTTGGTCTTAGATTGCAAGCAGGCAACAGTTTTAAACTACGATTATAATTCATTAAATTGTTTAAGAGAAAAATAGGTTAATTTGATAGAAGATTGAAAATTAAGGAGTACATTAAAGCAAAAGTAAGCTTTTGTACTTAGTTTATATCTCCCTTTCCACTTGGAATAATTTTTTATTTCTCCTGCCCACACTGAATGCAAATTAGTATTAACATCTACTTCTCTGTAAGTTTTCTAAAACAAATTCAATACACATTAAATGTTAAGTGCATATATTTTTTCTATTTAATTTATTTCGTGTGTGTGTGTGTACAGGTGTGTGAAATGTAGTTTGTAGTCCAAACCTGGCAGGGGGAGCCATTACACTTCAGTAACATTTGTGAGACTAACTTGTTGAGAATTCAAGCTAGATAGCTTGCTGTTCCTTAGAAAAACTAAAAGAGATGGTAAAAATCAAGACAGACAAGACCTAAATATATTTCTTTCACCTCTTATGTCTTCCCTTCATGTCCTAAAAGGAAGCCTGCTTTCTTTGAATGGAAATTCTCATTTAATTTCTTAATCTTGTAGTTCAGGAAAATTAGAAATGTATTTTCCCTGTGTTGGTTATGTTCACATCTGACCTCAGAGCAGCAGGTAGAATCTACTCTGTACATTCCATGAGTTATCTCATTTGGATTAAAAAACTGTCAAAAACATAAAGGATTTGAATGATAGATTTAGGTATGTGCCAGGATGAAGCTGAATATGAAAATTAGAAATGGGATTTCATTTAAAGGTATTGATAAATAATACAGTTCTTCCAAACAATGGGAAAATTAGAATTTTAACTTTGAGAGCTAGGACTGTTCTGATAATAGTCCTTTGAATGTGAATAACTTTGAGAAAAGCTTTGCAGAATGGATCATGTTTAACATACATGTTATCAGTTCATGTAGGAATCAATTCTGAGCTGCTTACGAAGATGAAACCCAGCCCAATTTCACTGGGTTCAAATGTTTTTTGTGAGAGTGAAAGTCACAGATCCCAAATCAGACAAATATTTATAATTTGACTCCTGAACTTCTGGGTTTTTTTCTTGTATTTTAAACCTTTTGTTTTAAAGAGAGATTTAAACAGCAACAGGAACAAAAAGTGTTTTATGGGTAAGGGGAAGCCCTGTTTATATACACTGACTAGGATAATGCACAATTCTTCACTCTAGAAGCATAATAAACTAAACTATTCAGATTGAGATGAGTCTTGGCAGGAAAACACTATGCAAAATAGAAAATATATTAAGATGTTCTTTGTTATTCTTTCCATTGGTCACCTGTGGCCTTTCACTTCTGTAAGATTCTCTTTTACTAGCTAGTTCTTGCAAAACTAACCACAGCAAATTTTGCATATGTGTCTGCTCACAAAGAGTATTTTTAGGATGTTCCCTCCTTTCTTATCTCTAATTTATATTGTTTATGTATTTCATGAACAGCATCTGTTTGCAGTGTCTATCAAATGATACCCCAAATCTTCTTCCTCTTCCCCACAATTGCTTTGGTTTAGAAAAGTGACAGTGTTGTAGTCCACTAAAGGTACAAGTGGACTGAAACTGCAAGAACAAAATTTGAACCATATCCTGTACACTATTTGTACACCACTCTTGGAGCAGGACATGGAAAAGACAGCACTGGAAAGCTTTCTCATATGCAGTATCAGTTGTGTTTTCAGAATCTCTTAGACTACAGAAACATCCTGCATCCCACATACATCTCATCTGGCAAGAAAATGATGAGATTGGAGCAAATATTAGAGAAAACCTGGGGTTTAGGCCCTTCTTAACTTCCTCTTTCATTTTGTCTTAACAGGTAGATGTGAATTTGCTCTTCCTATGCTTTAGACTAGCGGGACACAAGCAAGTGGTTCTCCAAAAATCTTAACAGTGAGCAGCTCGAGCTCTCACACCTCAGCAGGAGTTAGTAACACAGGCTAAGCAGCACTCTGGTTTTGTTCTTTTGCTTCAGAGCTGGTTTGTGCCAGGTGATGCGGAGCACAGGAGAAACTAGCCTGTAGCCTGCCATGCACAGGCAACATTTTGAAGCTTTTCTTCAGGCTTGAGAAAGTTACTTTTATTTTAGAAGAAAGCAGAGATCATCATCTAATCCCTTGACCACAGGTGCTGGGACTTTAAGAAGAATAACAAATATCACAATGTCCCAATGAAAACAGTGAGAGTTAGCACTGCTGCTGTTGGCAGTTTGAATTTGTGAACAAAGTTCAGGCAAACTATTGGTTTCAGTCTCATTTTACATTCAGGGCAGTGTTGATTTTTGATACTTCCATGGTGTGACTTAAATACTTTTTACTACACTAGCCAGGATGATTATACCTTTGACACAGTCTGTAGCCCCTGTGCTTCTGCACCCAGCTCAGTTTGGTTGCCTAAGATTCAGGTAAGAAATCAGAATTTCCCAGCCACCACAATTACCATTTGTATACAACAACCACACAAGCCTCTGTAGACAAGTATGATGGCTATATGAAGCCTGAAATCTGACTGAACTTTTGCATTCAGATGAGACGCACAGATTTTAGACTCTGTGTGCTCAAAGTGCTGCTCTGTTTTCCAAAACCTTTGACTTAAATTAAAGTTGTGTCTGTAATAAGGATGCTAGACCAAGGATCAGGAGAATTTTGTATTATTCCCAGTTCCATTTTTGACCCGAGAAGTAAATCTATAGAAGTCATTTTATTCCTTGGTGTCATCTTTCTAGTTCAATTTTACTCCTTTAAAATGTAAAGTGGAGATTATGGCTGATTCTGAGACAAAAATATGCCTGTATCTCTAAACTTAGTAAACACAGTAAATTAAGATGTGAGTGTGCAAGTGAAACATTTGTACAACTGCTTACCAAACATCTATACATAAATGCCCATTTAAATTTATTAATTCTGAGCTTTATTGACAGACATATTTTTTTACTGTAAGTCTATTAACTATTTTGTTTCTTGTAAAAAAAGAGTAGTGTCCTTGTGCTGTTGTTTGGGTTCAAGTTTCCTGCATGCTCATGAGTTTTTTGAATAAAATGCTGGCTTAAAAAACCATAATCAATACTAATTTCCAGTGAAAGTACAAAGATTTTGAATATGCATGTTTCTATAAAGGGTCCATCTCGTGCACATTACAACAAAATGCAAAATGTTATTGACTGGGAAATTATATAAAACAAAGAGCAAGATGGTTAATGGAAGTGTTCAGCAGTTTCTGCCATTTAGTACAGAGAATGAAGAGTTTCTTTAAGAAGCCTTTTTTTTATTAAGTCTCCATATTTCTTATTCATCTTTCCTAGAGAGATGAAATCCTCTTCTTCCCTCTACCCCATTTCTGACTAACCCTTTAAATTTGGGAGAGGTGTGCAGCTGTAGCTTAAATGGTTCCTTAGCAGCTGGAGTGCTAGTTGTTGTGCTCTGTTTGCTTCTGTGAGTATTCCAAATTTTTGGCATGTCACCTTTTTTTTATATCTAGTAGGGAATGTATTTTGTCAAAAGGGAGAAGCGATGAAGTTATGTTTTCAAGAACCAAAGTGAATTAGAAGTGTAAGGCCTCTTGAAAGTCATTTCTTGGAGAAAAAAAAAGAAGCTTCTTTTTGGTGTTTTAAGGTTGTGATGTTCATGTGGGATGAAAAGGGAGGAAAAATTATGGATGATGTTGTGAGGGAGAGCTGATGAGACTGAGAGTGAGTTTAAACTTAATATGGAAATAATGAGAAAAACCAAAGCAACTGGGGTGGGGGTGGGGGGGGTGTCACATTGAGCTAAATTAGGCCTGCTTAAGTAAAGAAAATGAGTGTTACTGAGAATATATTCCCTTTCCAGGGCAGTATATAATTTATCTTCTGTACCTTCAACACCTGAAGTCTGAAGAGTTGGGATTTAGTAAGAACATAAGAGAAGCAACCACAATATTCAAAATATGAAATGATTAGGATGGCAACAGGAATGAAGGCAAGGAAAGCTCAAGGGAAGGACAGATTCAGACAGTTTTCTGGAGGATGCTAGTAAGCTTTTACATACAGAATTTCTGTTGGTTTGGGTTTTTGTTTTGTTTAATTTGTTGACAGTTTCCTTGTTAGTTTATCTTCTCACTTGGGGCCTCTCTGCTAATAACATATAAACCAAAGTTTCTTGGGAAAGAGTGTCAGCAGCTCAACATGTTTAGCTAATTCTTGTCCTAAACTATTAGGTACTGTTGCAGTATGCTGTGAAACATGTACCAGAGTCTTCTGTGAGACAATTGCACTTCAGTGATGGTTACAGTGATGATTATCCAGATGTTGGCAAGATCTGTGTCTTGTGTTTCAGAGTTATGTGATAAAATAAATCTTCTTACATCTTTATCACTTTTTCAAAAGTACCTCTAATCAAGTTTCTGCACAATCATGGGAAACCCTAAACCTCTATGGTTTGGGTTTTTTTTCTTAGTGAGGCCCCAAATCTAAAATTGATTTCCCTTAATAGGGAACCTTCCTACCTCGTAGTAAGGTTAACGATTAGTCTGAGACAAGCAGGGTGTTTGAGAATCAATAATAACTAGTTTACTACTATTAGAAATAAGGAACTTGTCATTACAGGAGAAGAGATGCTCAGGGGCACGTTTTAGCATCGCTAAATAAATATGCATAGAGGCCCCAACATATGGGGTGTAAAAGCAAGGCATGTTTGATTGATGATGACTGGGCTGAGCTCATCTGATGGCTCTTGAAACTTAACAATCTAACTATTATCTCCTGATTAATGTCAGGCATCAGGTTCACAGATACTAACTATCACTGTGCCAAACTTCATCTGTGATGTGAGATGCGGGAAGTAGTATTGGTCCCATTTAGATTGTATCAGCCTGCAGTATGAATTATACTGAGGTGATCAACTACCCTGTGATTACTTTTACAGTTCATATGGATATTCTGGGTGGGATGTCTAAAAGTTGTGTGCCCAAGTTTGAGCAAGTCACCGAAGGCTCCCTTAACAGTCATGGAAGTACAATAGATATCTCCGGAGTGTGATTTTTCTGACCTGTTTTAGACACTTCCATTCTGGAATAAGACAAATTGCTCTCTGGAGATGCCTGTTTCTCACTACTGACAATAAAGGGAACTGAGGGTGCCTGCCTCAGACCTCGGGCAGATGGTGCCTAAATTAGAGCAGATGAATTACACCTTTGCTTTTATTCAGGAAGAGTAAAATAGGATTAGCCTCTTCATTTGGGTGGCAGGGGGAAAGGAAAGAAAATAAGAATAAGGAATTAATGCACCTCCATACACAATGAAAGAGTTCCAATGCTGTCAAATAAAAAGGTGAGTGGTTCATTTCACTTAAGAGTCTGGTTAAAATTTCCAGGTCAGCACTAGCTTAATCAGAAGATAAAAAGTAAGGAGAAGCTGAGTGTGTAATTAAAAGCAACAAAAGGTAACAAAAGGCAGAATCTGGCCCAAAGACTCAATTTTCCTCCCAAAGCAATCATCAGTCATGTGAGAAGGGAGCTCCTAAAGCTCTCCAATAACCCAAATTGATGATGATGACTATTTATGCTTACCTGTGCTTTTTTGTACAAAACTTTCACATATCTTCAGAAATGGGGGTGAGTATTATTGCCTTCAATAGATAGAGGGAAAAACCGAGGCACAGGGTGGCTATAATGTGTCAGAGTTTATATGAATAATAACTACTGAAGTTGAAAAGTTCAAATATTTTACTCCCTGATGTCTGACCTAAATGCTAGCTATTGCTGCTGTTATACCTTTCTTGCTCCATTGTCACATGCACACGTGGGTCTTGTTCACGTGGGTTTTTAAAGAGTGTTTTGGAATGACTCCCAAACTTTCTAGAGGGTTACCTATTTTGTGAAGGCCATGACAGGAATCCAGCTTCTATTGCCAATAGGAGCTGTTAGCTGAAGACAATCTAAGTATAAAATTGACTACTGAGAAAGCAGTGTGGAACTTCTCTGAAGCTACATTGTGTAGAGGGAGAAAAAGTTTCTGAAAAAGTTTATTTAGGGAGTTTTATTTGCTGATTTTTTAAAATTTCTTTTTATTTTTTAATAATTCTAATAACATTTTATCAAGTTGAGTTCCAAGATGTGTGTTGCTATTCTTTCCTGCTTGTACTGCAAACCATTCTGTTAATTGAAGACCTAGGCCTGTTCTCATAAACTTAGGCTAGAGATTGTTTTTAAGAGCAAAATACATTAAAAGTGGCCCATCATAAGTATCAGCAACTTGCTGCAATCAGCATTTGGAATAATTCTTCATGCAGCTCCCCATGTCCCTTAAGCTTGCTGGGAGCACAACCAATCAAAATGACACTGATAGAACTTCATATGCATTTCTACCACTCATGACATAATGGTTCACATGAGAAATGTGTCTGCATAGGCAAGTTTCACTGTTCTAAAAGCACTGTCCTGCCATCTGAACTCAGTTCGCATCTATTTGAGATCAGTGGTCATAGGCATGTTATTCTCTTTTTTATTATGTTTGCTTCACCAAAATACATAGAGTCTGTGGTTATGGAAGCAATTAGAAGCAAATTAAAATTGAAGTCAGAGTATATTGTAGCAGCAGATCACTTTAATGTGTGAGTCCTAACACTGATGAGACACCAGATCAAGACACAGTGTGTGAGAGCCTCACTTTTGTTGTTCAGCTTGTTCTAGCACTTGCATTTTGTTGAAGCTGTATGGAAGTACTTAAAGGTACATCTGTAGCTCAAAATTAAATATGAAGTATGTATTAGAAATATCAAAGCACACTAGAAACACCAAATCTTAATGTAAACATTAATGTAGTTAGAAGGGCAAGAAATTTTAAAAATAAAGTCAAGGAACTCCAAGCACTGCTGTCTCAAAAGAAATAATTTAATTTCAAACTCTTACTATGAAATTTGGTATAACTGTTAGAAATTTTTGAGGTGAGTCTGTATGAAGTGAGACCTGGTGACTGTTTTGGAGAAGGGAGATTTTTCAGTGGTAGCGCTACAGAAACAAAAACAAATGAAATTTAATTTTAAAATTAGAATTCTAGGTAGATTCTATGAAATCTGACAGACTGAGGTCCTGAACAGAGATCTGAGGTGGTATGTGTGCAGCAATGCTTCAACAAGGTCTATAAAATGGCTCTTGCAAAGCACCACTGACTTTGAATGCATGTACTGCAGGCTTAGAGGTCTGCCAATGAGCAATTACATTGCAAGATGAGCAAGGGCACCAGGACTTCCAGGCCATCACAGGACAAGTGCTTATGCTCAGTGGTAATACACAGATGGTCTGAGGTCTTGCTGAGATGTTCTGGAAGAATAGATGTCAAACCAAATAGGGTTTTATTTAAGTCAGAAATAATTCCATTTTTTACAGCTCTTGAAGTCCCTGTTGAGTTGCTTTCTAAGCTAATGAACTGGTTATCCCCAAATACATTAGTAGAAACAGCATTTTGTGTTCTGATTCCGTGAGATTCTGAGTGTCTTTCCACCCCTGTTGAAATCATTAAGTATGTTCAACATTTTTTAAAAAAGGATTAAGCCTTTTATTTTATTATTTTCTGGTTTATTTTTATCAGGCATTATCTTCATAGAATGAATTCTTAAAAACATCATAGTTTCCCTTGTGATAGTGAGGAAAACTTTTTTTTAAAGAGTTTGATTTTCATTCTAAATTAAACATCAAAATGAGGAAGAAAAAGGATCATGTTTTTATTTTTTTAAATAGACAGATGAAAGATTTTGTTATTAATAATTGACATGAAAGCCTTTCGTCTTGAACACTCGTGTATGTAAACCTCAATAAAATCCTAAAAGTGCTTTTGTAGAACAAGAACAGTCACAAAAATCTGAATAAAGCCACCTTTTCAAAGAACATGATGAGAAAGGGAAAAACTCTTAGATGTGCAGAGCAACACATTTTACATTCATGCCCTAGTTATTAAGAAGCTTTGAAGTATTCACTGTTATTGAATACAGTGTATACTGTAATTCGTTTAGTGCCTTCATGTGGAGCTAAAAAGTTCTAGCTAAAGTGCTTTGGCTGTTTTTGTGAGCATGAGAATTTGGATGCAGGGGTAAAAATGGTGTTTCAGTCTAAATCTCATGGTCCTTAAAATTTGACTATAGAAATTATCATAGAAAAACTCACATGAAAGCAAAATAATAAACACTTGGAGGGAAGTGGGTCAGGAGATGGACTTTTTTCCTTTGGATTATGTTCTTTATTCTTTATTGTAAAGAAAATACCACTGTGAAACTAGCTTCCAGAAGATTTTATAAAGAGAAGATCCTGTCTATCTGTAGAATAAAGCAAAGTAATGTTCTAATCTAGTGCAACTCCACTGAAACACAACCTGTTATTACATTTCCTTAGGGCAATTTTAGGGGTAAATTCCAGACTATACTCAGACCATAAGCTAATACTGCCTTCATCTCAGTAAGATAAAAAACAGAAGTTATCTCTTAAATAACTTGTTTGATTAGTTGCTCCCAGCTTCTTGGGAAGTAGGGATGCTGCATTATCGTAGCTGAGAAAGCAACAGGAAGAACTCATTACTGACCCAATCCTGCTGATTTTTCATGTTTAACAGATCCCTGTAAAACTACCCACTGGAACTTGGTAAACATTAAGTAACTGTCTATTGGATGAACATTACTTGGGTCTACGCTTTTCTGACAGCTTGCTTCTTCAAACCCATTTCCATACTATCCTTTAACATATCCCAGACATGATCTACTTCAAGAGCTGACAACAGTATTTACTGCTCTGTCTGTATTCATCTCTTTATCTCTGCAGAAACCCTTTCCCTGCCAGGTGTTACAGTGCTTGACACTACATGATTGATGTGCTCATGCATTTGTGTGGACATACTTTCTGATGTGCTGAGATTATTGCATGGGTTTTTTTCCAAGGCACTGAGTAAATGTCATAAGATAAAAACCCCTGTTCATTTTTGCTTGATTCCAACTTGTGTCCCCAAGTAGGAATGTGTGTAGCCCTTAACAATCCATAACTGGATCTGCCAGTCAGTCTGATGTCTGTTTTACTGGATTTCTTTCCTCCAGTTTGTTTATGATTAATCTGATGTCACTCTCTGGGTACTGCACTGTAAGGAGCTCCTATGGAAATGACCATAATGGAGCAACCATTTGACTTCAGGGGAACTGGAAGTAGCAGTAGGTTAACCCACAATGGAAATATTATTCCTAAACATAGAACAACCATTCAGTAGACTTGTGCTGTTTTTAACCATCCTAAACAGTCTCCAGTTTCCTGTCTTCTCTCCCATAGAGAGAGCATAGAAGTCCCTTTCCACCAGATACTTTGTGTGTCAAGTGGTTTAGAGGAAAACCAGCATATTCACTTGGGATTTATTCAAAGTAGTGAACAGACTGCTGTATTGCAGAGTGCAGCAACAGATTATTTTCTTCTTTTCTGTTTATATCTGGATTCTTTTAGACATAATAAAATAGCTTCTTAATAATTTCCTAGTTATTTCCCTAGTTATCCATAGTCATTTCTCAGGCAATGCTTCTGATTTGTTGCAAGCCTGGAGGGGAAGAAAGCGACCCTTCAGCCTTGGTCATTTTTTTCTGGGAAAGGGTGATACCCTTTTTTTTTTCTCGACTGTGGCCTTAAACATACTAAGCAAAATGAAGCATGTATTTTTACAGCTGTTTGATTGATTGTGGTAAATAACTGAAATAACATTATGATTTCTAGACTGTTCCTTAGACTTCAAGCACAGGGAGTGACCAAATGCTCCCATAATATTATTATAGAGGCATTTTATCAGAAATACAAAGGACAAACTTCTTCAGTATACCATGCCCTACCTCTGGAAATTTGAGGATGTTTCCTGCCTAGGCCTTTAGTTCTCAACTGGCACTAAATTGGCATTGAAGTAGGAAGATATTTAAGAGAAAGAGATTGATTGGTTTGTAGAACTTCAGTCAAATTCTTTTCTTTAGCTGTTGAGTACACATGGATATAACACGAAGTTTTAGCAGTGAACTCGGTTGGAAAAGTCCCTCCTTTCCACCCAGCCTCCCCTCTACTGCTTACTCCTACATCATCACTTTAACTGGTTGATCCAGCAGTGCTGGCATAAGAGTTGGGAACATCTTTTCCCTTCTAATTGTATTTTTTTCATAATTTATTTTATTTTTAAGGGCTTTTTCTTCCAGCCAGATCTCTTCAGGGCCATACAGCAGGACCAATCAAATACCTGCATGTATACACTTCAACATATAAGGAATGACAGCTTAGGGCTAGGAACAAGCTTTTGAATGTTAAATTAGTAGGGGAAAATTAACCATTGTGTACTAAGAACATATTTTTTAAAGTACGTATTCTATATTGTGAAGTATCTCACTTAGGAGAATAGCTGCTGAAGATTCCCATATAGTCAACAAAATGAAGATTCTTCAAAGGACAGTTAAGATTCTTATATTGGCCAAGTGATCCTTTCAAAGACACTGTGGAAGGAATTAAACTAGCATGACTAGACTTCCATATCTCCATTATATGTACGTAAGCTTAGTGGCAAGCTGACACTTAGCAGCTAAAATTGCTTGCCACAGGAAATATTTAGAAGTTTACTCCCCAGACCTTCCTGTTCCTAGGCAGAGAAGGATCTTGAGCAAGTTCCAAAATCAAGAAGCAGGAGGAACGGAAGCTACTTCCTTGTAATGTGTTTTGTTTTTCTATTTTAAGTATGACTGTTGCCAGCATTACCAATGCTATGTAGCCAAAAGAAGGGGTATGGAACAATCAAAGTTCAGATGGAGTGGTGTCTGCACCTTTCCTTAGAATGATCTCCCAAACAAACAAAATATTTTTTTCAAGTAGAACAAATGGTTCTTTCATTTTTAATGAATATAGCTCCGATCAGCTAGGTAGGACAAAATAGAAAAAAAAAAGGCTTGTAAACAAATCTCCTGTCTACTGATCTTGCAGTCTTTTTTTCACAGATGAGTGAAATTTTGGTCTACTTTTAGGTCTTTGCAGTCCTCTTTAAGATCTAAGGAAAAGTGTTTCCTTTTGCAATGTCAGTAATTTTCTGGTTTTCAGCAACCTCTCAACATCTACAGTATTACCCCATTTCCGAGTTCTCCTTCACTTCCAAATATTCTTATGCTTACCTTATCCTGCAGACTGGAATTTTCTTCCTCAGCTGCTACTAAAACAGAAGTAATTTATCTTTTCTCCCAAACTAATGTTCTGTCCAACACTAGAACAGGACACACGAAGCAGCCCCCTGTTGCCCAGCCATTCTTTGAAAGAAGCATTGCATGTCTTTTATACCAAAAAGCAAAAAAAGTTCTGTCAGAAGTCCACTGACATAAAATCGCGAGACTAGCTTAAAAGTTATGGAGCTTAAACTAACAGACAACAGACACTTTTTTGTTTATCTACTGTTAGATGCCAGCAGTTTTCAAGCTCATTTTGTCAACTGCTAAAGCTGGAAGTGTACTACAGGGCAGGGGGAGAAGTCTGAGACTTGTATGAGATTGCAGAAGTTGGGTACTTAAGAGGTGGGGAAGTGTGGGGAAGAAGTAGGAAGATTTCGGCAAATATTAAGAGTCAACACTCATATCGGATCGTTGTCAAACACAGTTCTAACTTGTGGGAGAGCTTGCCAAAAGAGGAAAACTTAGGTGTATGGCTCTTTATATCTGGAAGAGTAATCAGCTCTAGTGAGTATATGGCTATTCATCTTTTTTTTATTTGTAGACTATATGTGTCTTCCAGATGGCAAATATTTTTAGCCCCTATTTTTGTCCTTATTTCAAAAGAGATTTAGAGATCTCAGAGGAAGCGTGTTCATTTTCCATTATGCCAGTTTAAAGCCTCTAATGAAGTTTGAGAGCAGAATTTGGCCCATAAAACATAGTTCTATGTCTATGATACATATTACACAACCCCCCAAGGAACTTCAATAAATACACTTATTGAACTACTGTAACACTAAAATATGCTGCCGGGCCCTTTGTTTTTTTCTATACTAGGAGGTTTCTGAGAATTGTTGTTTACATCAGCACTTGTACAAATGGGAAATCAAATCATTAATTTATAAAATGGCATCTGGAAGTCTTAATTTCTGATTGATCTAGCTCCCTCTGGATTTTCCATGTCATCCAGCACCATAGCTTTTGAGCATAATGTAACTTAAGTAGGTTAACATCCCACAAATCAGGGCAGATTTCAGAGAGGTTTCCACTCTGCTGAATTCTTAACCAAGACTGAAGAATCAAATTGATTCCTTCTAAAATATCTTTCAAGCATACCTAAAAAACCAAAAACCTACCAGGGAAATTTGAATAGTTCATAATACTGGCTCTGGATGCATTCCCTTTTGCAGACTGAGTCCAGAGCCTCCAGTTAGACACAAGTTTTCTGCTTCTGCTGATAATGGAGTAGGACCACTAGCTCAAAGACAAAGGCAGGGGGAGGAGGGTTGGGGAGGCTGCTTATGCTGACCTCTTTAAATTTTGTACCACATTTAACTGCCTTCCATTTCTCCTACACTCAGACCTTTCCTCTTCTCTCCAGCTCTCTGATGGGGAAAGGGAATACCACTTTTTTTTCACCTTGTAGCTATGTCTATGTTGCATTCTCTGTGTTGCGTTTTTTGTTTGGTGGGGTTTTTTGTTTGTTTGGGGTTTTTTTGGTTTCTTTGGTTTGGGTTTTTTTTTGTTGTTTGTTTTGTTGGGTTTTTTTTAAGTCAAACTCCATTACTGAGCTTTAGCATAGGCTATCAAGCATTCCCTGATGCTCAAACCAGGTCTCAGGTGGAAGGTAATAGGTGCCAGCCTCTCTGAATGAATAAATTTCACAAGCACCCCTCTGCTGAGGGGTGGAGGCAGTTTTGGACTTCTCTGCTCAAAGAAAATAACCTCAAAACAGGATGTTTCCTCTTCTCAGCAGTGGCTTAAGCAGGCATTTGCAGTCAGGAAGCTGACCAGCAGTGAAGCGATGGTGTGGGAGACGGACCGCAACAGATGGGCAACCCATGTTTATACCATGCAGCCATAGCCACTTCCCCTTGTGCTATGCTTTACCCTTGGGTGCACAACGGGAAGAGCTGAGCATCCTGCACAGCTGGCATCTGCCCCCAGAGGCCAGGGCAGCCAGCACTGTGCCACACCAGTGGCAGTGCCCCTCTTTTCTCCCTTTCAAGGGGACAAATACTGGTCTCTGTTGGAGTAGGGCTGCTGGGTGCATCTTGCTGGGAACTGAGCAGTGGAGATGCACTTGTTCATTAGTCCTGCTTGGAAGTGATAGTTGAGAAGTGCTGAGGGACAGAGAGTAGCCCTGAAACAAAGGATGCGATAGCCCAGATTTAGGAATTAAACATAGGCAAGTGAAGGTGGGTGGACTGTTCAGTGGCTAAGAAAATGGCTGGATGGTCACATCCACAGAGTAGTGGTCAACAGCTCAATGTCCAGATGGAAAAAGGTGACAAGTGGTGTCCCTCAGGGGCCCCTACTGGGACCAGTGTATTTTGATATCTTCATTAATGATATTNCAATATCATTCATTAATGATATTGACACTGG